>CM076903.1:40925122-40981302 GCA_039519145.1 Kokia cookei
ATCTAATTTTAAAATCCATGTAAATCATAGTGAATAAATAACCTCGCTTTGTGATTTTCTTAAAAATCTTTCAAAAAAAAGAAAGCAGTTATCACTGTTTGTGACTTTCATTAGTGATTAATGATGCATATATTACGGAAGAAAGAGAGATATAATAATTTAGGAGCTTTGTTTGATATGTGATAGAGTAGATTCTGCAATAGTTGGCATCTTTGTCGAGTCAAGATTTGGTATAACCAACGCCAATTTTGTAATCTCATGATTGAGCAAAAAAAAAGAGATATAATAAATAAATAACTATTATTTGCTTGACCATTTGGAAGTGATATGGAGATATTATTTATATGTACAAGAAAAGCACTTCCTCACTCATTCATGTCTTTCATGCTTCCATCATTTTAATTTCCATAATTTAAGGTGTGGATTTTACTTTTATTGACAATTGCTACAAACATCAATTCTAACCTATGTTATTTTTATTGATCGAAAAATATGATTACAATAGCGGATTACATGATGTAATCACATTAACATATTCAAAAAATATATATATATTTGGCATAATGATTTATTTAATTTTCTAACTTTACAAAAAAATTATTTTAATTTTTATTTATTATTTTATTTCTTTTAGCTCTTGAACTTGTATTATTTATCAAATCACTCTAAGATGGATGAAAAATTAACATTTGTTAATTTTGCTAATGTCACATGCACCATGACAATTCATGTGTATGTTACAGTTAACAATTAATTATTTATTTTTATATAAAATAATTAAAAATATATTTTTTTTAATTTTAAAAATTAAAAAATTTAATTTATTGATGCCTATCACTTCCTAATGAGCTTAGGTACCTTTGTTGGGAGGGATACCCTTTGAAAACTTTGCCCACCAGATTTGATCAAGTAACCTAATTGAACTTGATTTGAGTTTTATGTCTTTTTCATATATCAATCTATGCCTCATTCTCTATGGTATTTTGTAGATTCATGCAAGCATATTTAGAACTAATTTCATCTGTTGGATATCGATTTAACATCCTTAAGAATAGATTTAAGGTGAAAACACCTCTCTGGTCCCTTTCAATTTTGATATTGATCAAACTGGTCCTTCTCAAAAAATCCATCATTTAATATTACCTTTCAATTTAACCTCTGTACTTGTATTATAGGGACTGCATCAAATTATATCATCCAATGTCCAAAACTTGATGACTTCAACATTTTGATGCCTTAATTTGAGAAGGCTAAGTGTTAGTATTATAAAATTTTCTCAGAATGCTGATGAGGCAAAGATCTAGTGATCAAATATAACTGCAACTGATAGTATGTTAGTTTTATGTAATATGAATGCTATAGTAAGAGAGTTTAAAGCCGAACATTTAATGTCGTGCTCTATATGAAGAAAGGTTGATGGGTGTTAGTGGTTTTGATGTTTTGTCTTTGATGGGTGTTTGAAAAATGATACAGTTGATATCCATAATGTCTATCACTATAGTTTCCCCCTTACGTATAATATGACTGCTGGTTTGTCGGACAAAATTATGTTCATATATTATATTCCTTTTCCTTATCGTCTTACCAACACGATAACAAGTGAATTACTAGTTATTTTACTTGATTTTGTCACGGCATTTATCTCTTTGAATTTTGGCCTTTGTGGATTAACTTCTGATGGTTCTTATGACTAACAGTAACTTTTCTTGTACATATGCATTTCTTAAACTTATGCTCGTTTTTATTTTATGTTCTTCAATTCAATTGGTTGTTAATGTAGATATAACCATGCACAAATACAAAGGGACCTTGTAATTTTGCCTGCCATTGGCACTACTTTGAAATATTGCTGATTTTTCTCAGCAATTAAAAAGGAAGACCGCGGCAGACAAAAATGAATGCAGAGTCGAGCCAATGGACAAGCAGTCCAGAAGTATTACCAGCATATCCAGCAGTCCCTTCCAGACACCAGTATCTGCTAAAGGAGGAAGGATAAATAATAGATCAAAGACATCAAAAGCCAATAAATCAATTCCTCAAACTCCCGTGTCAAATGCTGGTGGGAGACAATTTCCTACTGGCTTAGTCCGTAGAAGGAAACTTATGATTCACTCCACAGCTCTATCATCAATACTTCATTGCTCGAATAACAGAGATGGATTTTGTAGAAGAGGAATCACTGACATTATATATGATAATTGGCAGGTTGTCCATCTCCTCTTACACCTGCTGGCAGCTGCCGGTATGACAGTTCTCTAGGTAATCTTTACTACCCATTCTTTTTTCTTTTAAATAGTCTGCTTAACCTTCTATGGATGGTGAGAACGACAATAATGCAGTCACCATTTATAGGTCTGTTGACGAAAAGTTTGTCAATCTGATGAAGCATGCTGAAGATGGTATCCTTGACCTAAATAAGGCTGCAGAAACATTGGATGTAATGACATACTAGTGCGCTTATGATCATTGGGTGTTTGTTCAGTATTTCTTCATGTTACTTAAAGGGTTCTTTTGTTCTTGTCTTTTATTTTCCCCTGTAAATGTTGTAACAGGTGCAGAAGAGGAGGATATATGATAATAACAAATGTCTTGGAGGGCATTGGTCTTATCGAAAAAGAAGTTCAAAAACAGAATACAGTGGAAGTAATTATTGATGATGTTAATCATTTTTCAAGAATTTGATGTCTTAATTTGGTTTGTCATTCTGGTTAACCTTTGAAAAATGTAAGACTTATTTGAGGATTAATCAAATTTACTAGGGGTGTTGGTGCTTCAAAGCCAGGAGAAACAGATGGCGATGTCTCTGTAATACAGGTACGTGAAAGTAGTGTCAATTTTCTTTTCTTTGACATCCAGCCAACAAATTTTCTTGTTATGTTTCATTAGAATGTTTTCTGTTTCTCTATTTTTGGCAATGACTTTCAAGAGAATTTTCAATTACTGCCGATTGATTGATTTGTGCTGTTTATTTCTCATACCTATGAGCCTAATCTTTATTCTTTAATGCGGGAGGAAATTGAGAACCTTTCCATGGAAGAGAGGAGATTGGATGATCAAATAAGGTTGTGCATGGCTTATTCTCTTGTTAAAGTAACAACTGTTACTATCTTGAACCTGTTTGTTTAGGAATGCTGATGCTTCTAAAATATTGCAGAGAAATGCAGGAAAGGTTGAGGGATTTGAGTGAGAATGACAACAATCAGAAGTAAGATTTTCTTGTCTGCCTTGCCTTGTGATCCAATTAATTGAAGTTTAACCACTAATTGTTTGCAATAAAAAAAAAAAATTATGCATTTACATATCTTCACACTGTTTCAGGTTGCTTTTTGTGACTGAAGAGGACATCAAGGGTATACCTTGTTTTCAGGTTCGTTTATTTCATGCCACTAAAATAACACTTCTGCAATGATATTCTGCATTTGATACTAATTTTCAAGACACCTTGGTTTTGGCAGAATGAAACCCTGATAGCAATTAAAGCTCCCTATGGAACAACTCTCGAAGTACCTGATCCTGACGAAGTAGGATGGCATAGAGAATTTTAATGAGTTAGTACCATTTTCCACTTTCATGATTTAAATGCATTGTGGCACTGCTCCTATATGTTACAGGATGTTGATTATCGACAAAGGAGATACAGGATAATCCTTAGAAGCACAATGGGTCCCATTGATGTTTACCTAGTCAGGTGTTACTCCCTTCTTTATATATATTAAACCATTTATCCGTACATATTTTTTTGAAATAAGTCTAATTGATGATAACAAGATAGGTTGTTGTTTTAATGGCTCTCTTTTCATTGTTGCTTCCTCAGCCAATTTGAGGAGAAATTTGAAGAGATGAATGGCGTTGAACCACCTCTGAGTGTCCCACCTGCTTCAAGTTCTGGCTCTAATGAAAACCAAGTTGAGTTGGTCAATACAATGAGCATCCGAAAGGAGATTGAACCACAGGCACAGCAAACTCATCAAATCTGCTCTGATATAAATGCTTCACAAGAGTCTGTTGGGGGAATGATGAGAATTGTTCCGTCGGATATTGATGTAAGTGCCATTTTTCTTGACCAGTTATTACTCTAGCCAAGCTTTACAAGCATCAAATATATGGACAGTGGTTAATGTCAAAGATTATTTATGAATTTAGGTAATCTGGAATAATTCATTAGAAGCCTTGGTTACCCCACTTTAGGAGGGCACCTTCACCCCCTAGGATTTCATCATGCACCAAAACTGATAATTTTGACTATTAACTTTTCTTGCCCTTGTTTTCAGAATGATGCAGATTATTCGCTTCTATCAGATGCCGATGTCTAGCATTACGGATATGTGGAAGACAGATTGTATCCTTCTATAAAGTTTAGCTAATCTATCTGCTTAACCCCCCAAAGGCAGGAAAAAAGCACACACAAACTTATTTATACATTCAGAGGTACAACAGGTGAATGTGTAATCCTTAACTCCAAGAATGACGGGTGTTGAATGGAGCGGAGTAGATCTGCTTCATTCAGACTCCGGGATGGCTGAGGTCGGTACCACAAGGCCAGAAACTCCACCTTCTAGAATGATCGAAGTGCCATCTTTCGATTTTAAATAAACTCGATAGTTAATATTACTTTTCCTGACCAAATTCTGCAGAACAAATGCCAGCTAGGGATTATTCCAATTTACTCCAGGGTTGAGCTATTTTTCCTATCCCATGGTTTTAGTTATGAAAATAAAAAGTGTCGACGTCGGAATTCTGGTCCATCTAATCCGGTTATATATGCACCTTAACAACATCCTTTTCTTGACCTGAGGTGCTTAATTAGTCATTAGTTTTTTACATATCAAAATCGTAAAAGCAGCCTTACTAAATGTAGATGTGTATGTCACAGACCGCGCAACGAGGCTCGAGACCAGCACACATCAAGCTGCACAAGAAACACTCCGTAGCATTTTGAGCCTATCACCACTTAGCCCAACACTTGGGATTGAAGAGTCTGTCAGAGCCGATATGGCAAGTGGCACATAATCAGGAATATTCCTTTTTTTATTCTTTCCATATCTTTGTAAACTATTAGGATTGTCTCTTAACCGTCGATATACTCTAATATTAACCGTTGGATGTAGGGGGCTCCGACTATAAATAGAGGCTTAGCCCCACCTCCTTTACACACTTCAATTTTGAGGAATACACCGAGCTTATTCACTCAAATTTCTTCATTGTCTTTTGTTTTGCCTTTTTCTTTTTCAGAGTTCCTTACTTCCGCTAAGATCTAAGCACTTTATCTTTGAGTCAAGGTCCAAGCTTATTTAGGCGTTGTTTGATCGAGAAACGTCTAAGGCCGCACGCTCAAGGATTCAGGTTCTACGGACGTAACATGTAGAATTGGTGCATCGAGATGATAATCATTGGATCAATCTTGTTGTTCGTATCAATCCATTGTATATTTGAGGTTGTGACCATGGCATCTATAAATAATCATATGATTATAGGAATCCAATTATTTTTCTACTTCTATTGCTTCCTTCAAGTTTGTTCACTTTGTGGTTGAATTTGATCTCTAACATATTTATAGTTGAAATTTTTCGAGTTTTTTTTTTGCTAATGGTAGTGGAATTCGGTTTAATATTTGGTTTGTCGAGCTTGAGCTATTGAGTAGGTTGATTTTGAATACCTTAATGTTTGACTTAGAGTGGTTTGTAAGTCTACATTAAGGTTTTTTTTGGTTGGCTAGTATTGATAATACCAATTGTAATCCGAACTTGAACACAAATAGTTTTTCAAGTTTTTGGTCAAGGTTGTTTGAACTGGACCAGGATACTGGTTTGAAAAAAGAGATTGAATCAGTTGACTCGGAATCGGTATGGATCGATTGTATTGGGCAAAAACTGGTTGAACCTAATGGTTGAATCAGGTTTTTTTTTATGAATTTTTTAATGATTTATTTAATCGGACCGATTAGATCGACGAATTGGTAGCCTGATCAGTTTGATCATCAGTCTGGTTTCGAAAACCTTGAGTTTAGTTTAAGAATCATGTTCGTCTTTGACTAGGTAAACAAGTCAATGGATTTTTATCTCGAATTGAGTTTTTTTTTTAAAGTAAACTTTATATAAATTGGAATTGAGTTTTAAACTTCAAAATATTAATCTATTATTTTCTTTTTACTGGTTGAGCTCGATTGAATTACACCTTTATGAATTTATACATAAGCAAACAGTGTCTTGCTCAACCGCCAGCTACTACATGTCACCGCCGTAAAAGTCCTTGCAAAGCTAACTTTGCTAACCAAAAACCTCCTTTGATTGCGCTTGACCTTGAGTAGGGATGTAAATGAGATATTATTACTCGCAAGTTATTTGAGTTTGACTTAAAAAAATTTAAATACGATTTGGTAATTATCAAGCGTGAGCTATCAGTCGAATTAAATTCACGCTTAGTAGTACTTGACTCAAATTGCTCGTCATATTAAGCTTTTCATATTTTCATATTATTAAATTATGTTATTATCCTTATATATATTATCAATATTAAGCTTAATTATCGAGTCCAAGTTTAAGTGCAAAATTTAGTAAACAAGCATAATCAACTCGAACTTAAAAATAAATATTCGAACTTAAATTAAATATCAATCTTTGAATTTTTAGTCAAGCTCATGCTTAACATTATTTAGGCTTGACAAGACTTGTTACTTTGAGTTCTCCTTCCAAATCACATGTACTTCATGCACTTCAGTTAGAAGATATCATTCTTTTGCGTTATAGGTCTAATTATGATTTTAATTATTTTATTATGTTAAAATTAAAATATAATCCTTTGATTTTTATAATATTCTTAACAAATAAAAATTGATAACCCAAAACTCAACGAGTGGTTCCAGTAGAAAAGAAAATGTTGTTTATCTTAAGAGTCTCGAGTTTGAGCACTTGTGTGTCCAAAGTATGTGTGTGTGTGTGTGTGTATGAATAGATACTACCAAAGTGAAGATGTAAAATTGTATTTATGCAGGCGAGTTGAAATACATGTTTGGAATAGATTCCGTTTTGAGAGTTGAAAAAGTACTGTCTCGTTGAAAGGTTTTATACATCCACCTTTCTTAAGGCATTTCTTTAGACAACCTTTCTCAAAGCAGGGTTTGAATTGAAATTGAAATTGAACACCTTTGGCTTCACTTTCAATTGAAATCAACCTGGCTTTAATGGCCTTAATTTTGCAACCCATTTTGAGACCGTAACCAAACTGGTTTGAGCTCGAGAAGAAAAGGCGTACCTCTTTCATTTTGTTCCCACCCGATTGATCTTTCCGCAAAGATTCGGTAGAGAAATCATCGAGCAAGTCATCGGCATCATACAATACATCTTTCAGCTTTTCAAGTCAATCTTGGACGCGATGGCTGGTCACGGATCGCTCTTCTGCATCAAGAAGCACAGCTTTGATTGTGAGGACAGTGCTTTTGAGGTCGTCGAGGTCATCTTTGGCATTCCAACACAGTCCAATTTGAGAGACAGTAAAGGAGCCCAATTTCATAATAACCTTCAGGCGAGGTCGAACGCAATTGCTTCGGCCATTGCTGGTTCAAACTGAAATCAAGCAAAAAAGTGTTTGGTTATTGCTGCAAGAGGAGGACTTAAATGAGAATGATTGGAACAAGATGAAATACAGATGTGGATCCATACACGCAGAGAGTAAGTATATGTATAGATGTTACCATCAACCCACCAAGTAGTATAATTAAATAAAAAGTAATGTTGATTGGTGGGAAATGGTACCTCCATGTTTACAGTTTGACACAAATTTCTCAATGGAGACAAAGTTGGGGTGCTCTGCACAATGTGGATCCGTACAAATAATTGAAATTAATTAAAAAGATATGAAAGAAAAGAGAAGAAAGAGACAAATCCCATGGAATCCAATGTCCTTGGATTCAGGCGCATGCATTCTAGTCTTTCTAAACCTTCTTCCCACTTAGTGTAGTTGAGATGAGTTTGAATACTCGATTCGAATTAAATTGAATATTTAAATTTTGAATGTATGTTCGGTTTAATATATAAAATAAAAATTCGATAAGATTTACGAATTTTTAAAATTTAAGTATTATTAAATTCGAATTTAATTAGATCGATAGTTTAAATTCAACTCAATAATTATCAAACAAATTTTAAATTTGATTTGTCATTCTCTTATTAGAAAGGGATAAAGATAACATACAATTACAATTTTATACAATCCCTTCTTATTGAAACATTGCCCAGAACACCGAAAAAATGTTTTCTTTCATAATTTGACGCACATTATGTAATGAGTAAAAGTAAAGAAAAATAAAGTACTCAACCAAGTTATTTAAAAAGATGAAATAAAATATAATGTTTGTTTATACGAAAGATAACTAGAATTTACATACTAATATTTTTTTTTTATAGTTTTTGTTGAATCATATGTATCAAAAGATATTTGTACGACTATTAAAAGATAAATTTTATCTTAAATCAATCGATTTTATCGAAAAAAATATTTTTTAAAGTGTAACAAAATCCCGAATATATTATATTATATATCAGTATAAAAAATGATAACAGAGATATATATTTATTTATAAATTGCTAATATATAACAAACTATATTTTTACCTACAAATCTATAATACATTAAATAAAATTTATTATATATATTTTTTGTATTTATTAAACATATATTTTCACGAAAAGCTAATAAAAAACACACGAAATCCTCACAAAAAAAACCCCCAAAACTTCCAAATTGTCCTGTAGCAAAGACTGCGGCGGCCGCCACAAATCCGACCGGAAAATTTCCTCCTCATTCTCATCCCAATCTTACTTAATATATGGGCATCCTTCATCCAAGAACACCCAACTTCACTCTCCTCGACCCAACCGTCTACGCCTTCAACGCCACCACCGCCAACTTTCTCAGTTCAAACTTTCAAATCACCGTCCGTTCACAAAACCCAAACGACTATATCGGTATTTATTACGACCGGCTCGACGTTTACGCTTCTTACCGGAACCAAGAAATAACACTCCGGACTCGATTCCCACCAACGTACCAAGGCCATAATGAGGTAAATATTTGGTCACCTATAATATATGGTAATATGGTACCCTCACTGGAATATTCCGTCGCATTGGGTGCTGAACAGATGGCGGGAGTGTTTTTCTAATGATCAAGATTGATGGACGGTTGAGATGGAAAGTTGGAACTTTTGTAACCGGGAGGTATTATATTGATATAAGTTGTCCAGCTTATATTACGTTTGGGGAACAAAGCGACGGAGTTTTGGTCGGAGAAAATGGTGTTAAGTTTCAGTTCATGAGTAGATGCAGTGTTAGGTTGTGAAGAAGAAGAAAGTAGCGTCGTTAATTACATCGTTTTGTTTATCGTTGTTTTAAATTTGTTTCTCTCGTTTTCTATTTGACGCCGTTAATATTCCTTTTTTGGTAAACTACATTTGTATTCATTGAACCTAATTATTAAAAGTTATAAAATAATAATCAAATTATTAGTAAATTCTTTATTCACCCAAATTAATCAGTTATTTAATTGTTTTTTGTTTTACATTAGTTCATAGTTGGATGATTATTTTATAATTTTTCATAGTTTAGTGATCAAAATAAAAAAATATAGTTGGGTGACTACTAATGTAGTTAACCTTTTTTTAGGTTAAAATATGTCATAAGTCCTTGTATTTTCCATAAATTTAGAATTCAATCTCTATACTTTTACTTATAGAAATTTAATTTGTTTTAATTTTTTAGATTTTAAAATTCAAGTCCAATTGTTAATACTGTTTTTTTTTTTTGAATTTGTTGGTGTGATGATTTGAAAAAAGAATACTCACTTAGTAGCCATGTAAGTAATAATATGATGTTTTAATGAACCGTTACAGTTGAATATTAAAATTTAAAAAATAATTGTTCTAAATTTTCAAAAATAAAAATATATAGATTAAATTCTAAATTTACAAAAATTATAGGTGCTTGTGATAAATTCTAAATCAGATTTTTTTTATTTTAATGATTTATTTAATCAGACCGATTGAATACAACGGATTTGTATTTGGCCACCATTTGTGCAAAAAATATGGAGTTTCGTTTTTAGTAACAGTAAATGTTTATTCTACATTTGGACACTGTTCAGTCTATATGAGATCAATCAATTCTATCGTATAGTATACTGATAATATCATTTCCAGGTTCATTGTTGCTATATAGAGGGAATTGATGGGCTAGAATCCTCCTAGGAGACCTTCATTTCCTTAGCTCACCAAGAACCACCCGTCATTTCCTAGAGATTTAATTATTGTTTTACTAAAATGCTCACCGTTATCAGCCTTATATTTGCACACATATACGTGTGTCGCTGTTCATATATAAAGAATGAAACATTTTATGAAATGACAGAGATGAAAAAATGCTCTAACCATGCGGTCCTATTACATCATTGCAATCCTCGTGATTTTAAAGAAAAACGCAATTAGATAAATTAGCACCTCTTTTTATGCATATAAATGGTTGAAGTTCACAAATGCCTTTCTCCAATGCCTACTGTACAAATTAGCAAAATACTATGAAAGATGGGAAGTAAAGAGTTTTGTAAAAGTAGGATTAAAACGAAGGACTTTCAAATGAATGAAGAATGGCATGAGAGACCAGAGTTAACAAACCTGATTAACCACTGGAATTTTTCTTGAAAAAATATAAGGTCATAAAAATAAATAAATGAAAAGGACAGATCCACTGATTACAACTGAATGTCCAGGATATGAACAATCTTATACCCATCGGCGTCAAGGTCTCCATCAACCGAGGAACTCTTGCAAATTATTGAAGTTCACAAATGCCTTTCTCCAATGGCTTACTGCACAAATGCCTTTCCATCAACCTGATTACCACCAAATGCGTGGGATGTCAGCAATTTTATGCCAATCAGCGCCAATGTCCTTCCCACATCTTTCCTCCAACTCAGGAATTTGTGGTATATGTAAAGATTCCAAACTGGTTACAATGCCATGGACAGATCAGCTGATGAAGAATGCATGTCCTGTTGTTTGGCTCTTCCTTTGAACTCGTGCTGAAAAAGAAGAAGCTTAGTTACGGGGTTATATATGATTTATAAATGTAAAGCATTTAAGTAATTACCTCCTCTTTTTCTGCATCTAATTTCTTAAACTTGTCAAATGCCTTTCACAAAAGATACAATGGATGAGGGTAATAGGTTACTGCAGAAAGTAGCAAAAATATTATGAAAAGTGATGATGAAAGAATTAGTAGGAGTAGGAATAAGGAAATTAATGAAAAGAGCAACCCGAAGGGATGTGAGCAATCTTATACCAATCCGCACCTTTCCCTCAAATGAGGAACTCCTATATTTAAGTTTTGCAAATTGGTTAGGCAACGCATCTCATCCGGAAGCGCTGTTAAATTGGGCAAATCAATGAGAGGAAGAGTTTGCAGATTTATTAGATGTTGAATCCACTCCGGAAGCGATGCTAAATTGGGAAAATTCTTGAGAGAAAGCCTTTGTAGATTTATTACCTCCTCTTTTTCTGCATCTAATTTCTTAAACTTGTCAAATGCCTTTCACAATTAAAGATCATCCGAATTGGGTTACTGCACAAAGTAGCAAAAATATGATGAAAAGTGATAGTTAAAGAATTAGTAGGAGTAGGAGTAGGAGTAGTTTTTCAATAAGGAAATTAATGAAGAGACCAACCTTCCGGGATGTGAGCAATCTTATACCAATCCGCACCAACGTCCTTCTCACACCTTTTCTTCAAATGAGGAACTCGATCTATATTTAACCATTGCAAATTGGTTAGGCAACGCATCTCATCCGGAAGCGATATTAAATTGGGCAAATCAGAGAGAACAAGCATTCGCAGATTTATAAGATGTTGAATCCCCTCCGGAAGCGATGTTAACTTGGGCAAAAGAACGAGACGAATGCCTTGCAGATTTATTAGATGTTGAATCCCCTCCGGAAGCGATGCTAAATTGGGCAAATCCCAGAGAGAAAGATCGTGCAGATTTATTAGATGTTCCCATTGAATGCCCTCTAAATCAACCTCCTTCCAATTTATTATTTCTAAATCTTCGAGGCTGGTGAGATGTTGCAGCCATTCATCTAGCGTGTGAGTGTCCAATCCCTCAATGTTGCCTACATGGAAAGTTTTCAATTTGGAGAGAGGAAGAGAAGAGGTTGAACTTGATGGGGTCGTGCTAGTGATGTCCACCTTCATGGTCTGCTTTAACGGCCTTGAACTGGTATTCCCCAAACTTAGCTTAACATCGAGTGAAGGATACAACGGCATTGAAGTCAAAGGGCAATCTTCAATTGTTAAAGAGGAAAGACAAGGAAATGCCATGGTTGATGTTCCCATAACTGTCGTGTCGTCGTCGTTGGAATCATCACCAATTGGTTCTGTAATCCTCCACCAACTCTTCATATTCGGGCAGCCCCCGACATAGAGAACCTTAAGCGATGGGAAGAATGATTGTGGTTCTCCTTGACTTCCTTTTGGGCTATTATCATCCATGTACTCCAGCTCAGTTAAATCAGAAATCTCCAGCTCTTTAAGACAAGGCAATTGAGTAAAGGACGGGAGATGTTTGAATTTACTAGGACCCCTTATTGTAATATGGACGAGATTTGTGAGCAAAGAAAGCCAACTTGGAAACTTGGCATCACCCCTCCATCCTCCAATAAAGAGCTTCTTGAGATTACGATGGGGCTCGAGGTCTTCAAGTGACTTCTCATCATCATCATCATCAGCATCCCAATGTAAAGTCAACGATGTCAAATGCTGCTTCTCTTTCAAATTAGCAGCCTTAAACTTCTCTTTTGCATTTTTTACGAATCCCAAATTTCTTATTAGTAGCTCTCCCCTTAAGTTGTTTAGCTGTCTCAATTCACTTAGATCTGCACCGCTATGGGACCCATCTTTATCCACTAAAAACCTGCTTAACGTCTCAAGTGAAGTCAGCTTCCCTATTCCACGTGGCATATGAGTTAAGCCACTACAACCTTCATACCCAAGATGGGTAAGATTCGCCAAATTTTCAATCTTCTTTGGCAATTCTTCAAGCCTCCGACACTCGTCAAGTTTCAGCGCTAGCAAATTCTGAAGCTTGCAAATACTCTTTGGGAGAATCTTAAGATCGCTATTCAAAGAAAGATCAAGGTACCTCAAATGTTTCAACTTGTAAATGGAGGGTGGAATCGCTATAAGAAAAGAACCACGCAATTCTAACGCACGCAAGCATCTACAATTTGCAATTACAAAATCCCAAGTTTCTTCGCTCAAATTTGTAAATGGAAGCTGTAATATGGTTCGCAACTTTTTTCCCTTAAACAAAGGAATTAATGAAGGATCAATTGATATGTGGCGATAGTTTTCACCATCCTTACTTGCAATGTTATTTGAATCTACAATACTACTCTCCGTCCCTGCTACTGATTCAGCTAGATCATGCATTAAATCATGCATTTTACATCTTAGCCCTGCTCCCGGATATCTTTCTCGTACCTCTTGAAAGAAACTTCGTTCAACTAAATCAGTAAAATACCCAAACCCGATCTCCTCAAGAGATTGACTTGGAATCAACTTCTTTACGAAACCTTGTGCAATCCAAAATTGAACAAGCGTTTGTACTACAATTTTATAATCTTTTGGATACAATCGGCAATAAGCAAAGCAATGCTTCAAATGGGACGGGAGATGATCATAACTCAACTTGAGTGTATGTAAAATCTCACCTTCGTTCTGAGATATTCTAGCAAGTTCGTCATCTTTAAAAGAAAGCCACTCATTTTTAGTTTCTTTGAAAGATAACGTACCAGCTATCGTCCTTATGACTAAGGGAACTCCATAACACTTTTTCAAAATCAGCTTTCCTATTTCCACAAAGCCTGAATCTGTTGAGTCTGCATATCCTTGTTCAAATGCTATCTCTTTGAACAAAGACCAAGCATCATTATCGGACAAGCCTTTCAAAACATAAGGCTGACATTTACTAGTGATCTTGGCTACCTTAGAAGAACGAGTAGTTACTATTATCCTACTTCCTTTAGCCCCACCTACCAATAACTCTTTTAAACTAACCCATTTTTCCCACTCCTCATTCCAAATGTCGTCCAAAACAAGCAAATATTTTCTCCCACGAATTTTTTCCCGAAGTTGTTTTTGCAATTGGTCCATTTCCAGATTTTGATCTGGTGCTTGGCCAGTTGCAGATTTGATAATGTTTTCTACAATTTTTTTGACATCAAAAACATCTGAAACACACACAAATATCATCAACTCAAAATGATTTTTGACCATTTCATCATTATAGACAAACTGAGCCAAAGCAGTCTTCCCTAGCCCTCCTAACCCCACAATTGGAATGACGTAAACATTCTCTTCCCTTTCAAACTCTAACACGAGTTTTAGAAGAGCTGCTTTATCATCATCCCTCCCTATTATTTTATCTTTGAACGAGTGGGTTAGCTGCCTCTTTTCAGCCATGAAAGAGGTTTCCACGGGACGGTTACGCTCCACAAAGTCAAACATCTTGGCCTCACTTCCAATTGAAATCAACCTGGCTTTAATGGCCTTAATTTTCCGACCCATTTTGAGACCGTAACCAAACTGGTTTGAGCTCGAGAAGAAAAGGCGTACCTCTTTCATCCGTTTGTTCCCACCCAATAGATCTTTCCGCAAAGCTTCGGTAGAGAAATCATCGAGCAAGTCGTCAGCGTCATAAAGTGCATCTCTCAGCTTTTGAAGCCAAACTTTGACGGAATGGCTGGTCACGGATCGCTCTTCTGCATCAAGAAGCACAGCTTTGATTGTAGAGACAGTGCTTTCGAGGTCGTCGAGGTCATCTTTGGCATTCCAACACAGTCCAATTTGAGAGACAGTAAAGGAGCCCAATTTAGTAATAAGCTCTACGGCGGGGTCGAATGCAATTGCTTCGGCCATTGCTGGTTCAAACTGAAATCAAGCAAAAAAGTGTTTGGTTATTGCTGCAAGAGGAGGACTTAAATGAGAATGATTGGAACAAGATGAAATACAGATGTGGATCCATACACGGAGAGAGTAAGTATATGTATAGATGTTACCATCAACCCACCAAGTAGTAAAATTAAATAAAAAGTAATGTTGATTGTTGGGAAATGGTCCCTCCATGTTTACAGTTTGACACAAATTTCTCAATGGAGACAAAGGGGTGCTCTGCACAATGTGGATCCGTACAAATAATTGAAACTAATTAAAAAGATATGAAAGAAAAGAGAAGAAAGAGACAAATCCCATGGAATCCAATGTCCTTGGATTCAGGCGCATGCATTCTAGTCTTTCTAAACCTTCTTCCCACTTAGTGTAGTTGAGATGAGTTTGAATACTCGATTCGAATTAAATTGAATATTTAAGTTTTGAGTGTATGTTCGGTTTAATATATAACAAGATTGCTGGAAGAGGAGGACTAAAATGAAAATGATTGTAACAAGATTTTAAAGATGTTATCATCCACCCACCAAGCAGCATAATTAAATGAAAATAGTGTTGATTGGTTGGAAATGGTCCCATCGTATTTAATGTTTGACAAATACTTGACAGTCGGGGTTCTGCACAAATACAACAACTTGGGGCAAAATTTGTCAATGCGGATCCGTACAAATAATTGAAATATGTCGGAGAAATGAGCTTCAAAAGCTGCACACACTTTTTTTAAAATAAATATCAAAAATTAACTTGAAAAAAAATGGCCACAATGTGTATACAATTGTGCCGTTTAGGGGTTAACTTGAAACAAAAAAAAAATAAGTTCTAATATAAGAATAATTGTCAAGTTAAAACCCAAATAGTATATTAACCCAAAAAAGCACACTTAAAATAAGGTTAGCATTTAACGTATTATGAATGAAATTTTTTAATTTCACAAGTAAGTTTTAAATTCTATCACATCTTTCATTAAAAAATAATATGTTAGAATCAAGTTATTAATGTGATGAATACGCAAGTATTTACAATTTAATCCATGTTAGATTTGAATTGAAATTTAAAGCCTAAATTGATAACTACAAAAATAAATTAATTTTATTAATATAATACTAATACTTTAAGACTTAACAAAACATTTTGAAATATATAAATTAACTTAAATAACATTTTAAAATATGGTATATGCACACTTACGATTGATATTAACCTATATAGCCCTATTGGCTAGATGGGAAATTTTCTTTTAGGTCCTCTCATAAATTAAAACATTAAATCCAAGTCCTTTTGGCCTTTTAATTAAATGGAATAATTGCCTTGGCCCTATGAAAAGTTAATAATTTAATCTAAGCTTATTTTGGATTTATTTATTTTTAATAATGTTAATAGTTGAACCTAAATTTTCAATCATTTAATTTTTTTTACACTTATTTGATAATCTAAAATACAAACAATCTAATAAAATCTTTTATACAGAAAACAAAAAAAAAAATTGTGAAAATTTATAGATAGATAACAGCTATTTATCACTTAATTAAGAATGTTTTCAATTAATTCAATTCAACTTTATTTATTATAATATTATATAATCCTATAAAAGACTTTATGTTTAAAATTTGCCTGTTGTTTAAAATAAGGTGAAATATTTAAATATTAATGATAAAAGTTAGAATATAAATTTTTATAATTTAAAATTTATCAAACGAACCTAATGAGTGGGTTCAGTAGTAAAGATGATGTTGTTCATCTTTGAAGATCTGGATTCGAACACTTGTGTATGCAAAGTGTGTGGGAGTTGTCAAAGGGCTTTTTTAAGATTACGCAGAGACGGGACTAGCAATAAAAAAAAAGGGGTAAATTTCACTAATAGTCACCCAACTATTAGTAAATTTATTTTTGGTCATTTAACTAGGAAAAATTACAAAATGGTCTCTCAACTATTAGTAAATTTATTTTTTGGTCACTAAACTATGAAAAGTTACAACATGGTTTTTCTTTTTTGGCCACCAGTTAACTAACATAAAAATGAAAGTACTAAAAAATCCAAGATAGTTGGGTAACTAAAAAATAGATAAATTAGTCATTATATGTTAGATCAATCTCTCAACTATTAGTAAATTTATTTTTTGGTCACTAAATTATAAAAAGTTACAAAATGATTATTCAACTATTCAATTCTTTTTCTTTTTTGGTCACCAGTTGACTAACATAAAAGTGAAAATACTCAGAAATTCAAGATAGTTGGGTAACTAAAAAATAGATAAATTAGTCATTATATGTTAGATCAATCTCTCAACTATTAGTAAGTTTATTTTTTGGTCACTAAATTATAAAAAGTTACAAAATGATTATCTAACTATTCAATTCTTTTTCTTTTTTGGTCACCAGTTGACTAACATAAAAGTGAAAATACTCAAGAATCCAAGATAATTGGGTAACTAAAAAATAGACAAATTAGTTATTGTATGTTAGATCAAAGAGTAAATTGATTCCTCTATTAAAAATTTTATTCATTTCTAATGTTACAAATTAGTTCATGTACATTAGCATGAGGCACACATGACGCGTCACGTGTCACAATTTGGTTATTCTATCATCCATGCCAATTTTTAACAATAGAAATGGATGAATTTTTTAACAGAAATGATCAATTTACTCTTTGATCTAATGCACAGAGTCTAATTTACCCATTTTTAATAGACTCGACTCGACTTGATTCAATTTGATTCGATTCGAAAAAAATTCAAATTGAGTTCGGATGCTAAAGTAAGATTCGTCAACTCGACTAACTCAAAATTTTTTACTCGATTCGACTCGACTCGATCTAATACTCACTCCTAATCCTTGTGCACTAGCAAAAAGACATTTTCAACTATTTTATTAGATTTGGGCTTAAGTGTGAATACGAGTTGAACATGGGTATGTTCAACTATTTTTCAAATTTTCTCTTATATTCGGAGGAAGTTTGGATGTTCATATACATGTGCCGGCACCTGTGGTGAAATTTTTTATTTCTAGTTGGGTTGATTATTTGGTTGTGACAAATTATAAACCGAAGTTTTGAAGGTGAAAATATGTTATAAGTTGATATACATTTTTTGCATTTGGAATTTAATTATTTATTTTTACTTTCAAGAATATAGTTGTTTACTTTTAGAGTTTAAAATTTCATGTTCAGTTGTTATCATTGTTGAAAATTTTCTATTAAATTCTTTGGTTTGAAATTTAAAATTAAAAAACAAAATCACTTAATAGTGTCATGTATCAACAAAATAACTTTGAAAATACTTGTTAGGATTTAAAAAAAACACTCATTCGAGTCGTTATGATTAAAAAAATTTTGGTAGCTACTAATAGCACTAGGCGATTACAAGAAAAATAATAACTTAAAACGATCTAGAATCATGGTGATCCTTAGATAATAAAACCGTAATCGAGCTTGGTAGTGTAGCAAACAAGCGAAGTAAAGAATCCCCTGTCGTTGTGCATTTGGCCATATAATCTGCAATCACATTTGAACTCGCAAAACACTATTTATGCGAACCTCCCATTTACGTTGAAGCAACTGATGTAACAAACGTACCTCAGACACATTACTATGAGACCCACCTCCTGATGCAAGAAGCTCACTAATAAATCATTATCACAATCAACTTCAATCTTCCGATAACCTTTGTCCCACGCTAGCAACAATCCTTCTTGCAAAGCTCACACCTCTACTTTAAATATTGATTCCTTACCAAAACTCATGGAATATCCCCATAACCACTGCCCATAAGAATCACGTAAAACCCCACTTATAGCAGCAGCCGGATTGATGATGGAAATTGCCCCATCCGAGTTCAATTTAATCCAACCCTCTACAGGAGTTATCCATGTTGAAGCCGCTCTCATCGACACCGGTTGTTGCTGCTTCCAAAACAACTTTGAATAACTACTAGCCCAAGCACACGCCGTGTCTACAATAAAAACACTGCTCCTATGACTTTCAGCAAAAACTGACAAATTCCTAAATTTCCAAATAAACCAGCTCAAAATACCAAAAAGAGTACGCCAATCAAGATCACCAAGCAGCACATTATTAGAGTTCTGCAAATTTCCTAAACACCATTCCTCAAAAGGCAAAGAGAAAAATACCCCCTGATGCTGCAAAGGAACCACAGAGAGCCAAATCCTCTTAGCAAAAGAGCAATCTCAAACCATGTGAATCTTGGTTTCTACTTCACAGCAACACAACGGACAAAACTCATCATCAGTTATATGACGTTGACGTCGAACAGCGTTAGTTAAAAGCTTGTCATGCCACAAGAGCCATAAGAAAACTCTCACTCTCTGAAGCACTCGAGCCTTCCAAATGATGCTCGAAGGACCCACAATGCTAGAAACAGGAGCACATAAGTGCTTATAAGTATCAGAAGACGAGAAAACAGTGTGTGAAGCCCATCTCCAGGCCAAACGATCCGGCCCCGCCCCAGCACTCGGGGGTGACATAGCTACTATATGACGAATAATATGACTCGAAACTAACCGTCAAAGAAGAGACCAGTCTCAAGCACCACTATTCAGGACAACATCACATACACGTAATGAAGTATCAATATCACTAGCTCCCCCAACAAGGTCCTTTAAAGCATCAAATTGGCGAAGCCACACGTCATCATAGAAATTTATTATACGACCATCCCCAATGGATCAATAAGAATGTCTCACCACATCATCCCATACTCACATAAGTGACCACCAAACATGAGATCAATTTCTACGATCAATAGAGTGAGGGATAACCTCCTGCACATTGTACTTCTTTCGCAATATTTGCACCCATAAAGCCTCTGAACTTGCCAAAAAACGGTACCCCAATTTCAAAAGGAAAAGCTTGCTTTGGTCCACTAGATTCCTCAAATCGAAACTACCTACATTCAAGGGCCTACAACAGTCTTGCCAAGATAACAGCGAAGCTTTCCTCACCTCTGCCGTGGTACCCCATATGAAATTACGAGTAAGACGTTCTATTTCATTACAAACTGAAACGGGAATACGAACCGTAAACATGAAATAATTGGGAATAGAAAGCAGAACAGATCTAACCAAGGTGATACTGCTCGCCAACGAGAGTTTTCTCACTTGCCAACCAGTTAGTTTCTGTCGAATCTTATTAATGACAAAGTCAAAAGTTTGCACAGAGACTCTACAGTGAATTAATGGCAATCCCAAGTAAAACCCAAGATCCTCCACACAATTAAATCCCACCACATCACAAATCGCCCGAGAGACAGTCGTAGGAGTTTTGGGGGAAAAAAATGCATGTGATTTTCCACGGTTCACCAATTGTCCCGAGAAATAACAAAAAGACTGCAAAACATCATTAACCAACAAAGCTTGCTCCAAGCTTGCTTCATCAAAAAGCATGAGGTCGTCAGCGAAAAAGAGGTGCGAAAGAGGTGGACAACGTTGTAAAAGAAACAAACGTTTCCATCTCTTCGAAATAAACATCAAAGATAAAAAGGAAACCTGTGTGATAGTCTGATACTCAA
Source organism: Kokia cookei (assembly GCA_039519145.1). Classification (NCBI taxonomy): domain Eukaryota; kingdom Viridiplantae; phylum Streptophyta; class Magnoliopsida; order Malvales; family Malvaceae; genus Kokia; species Kokia cookei. The sequence goes on from CM076903.1 coordinate 40,945,637, forward strand.
GGATGTTTATTATCTCAAATGTGATCTAAATTCGAGTCGCATCAGTCGCATTGTTATTAAGACTTTACTTTATTATTCACCAAAAATAAAATCCGTCCGTTGACTCGTTTGTGTCCCACTGGATCTACATGTTTTCGTTGGAAGGCATAATATCCATTTCGGTCCTCCATTTTTATCAGATGTGTGATTTGGTCCTTAATACAGTTTTAATTAATATAATTTGATTCTGATTTAATTTTAATTTAGTCTATTTTACTGATTAGAATATTTTGTGTGTATATTTGGTGAAAAGATGATTTTGTTCTCAACTATCTCGACCAAATCGAATCATATGAATGACCCGTGTGATCTAATGTCCGAGACATTATGAAAAAGTATCAAGAAATTAAGAGTGAGCACGAGAAGGACAAATTAACAGAAGATAAGGCGAAGCGGAGATTACTCGAATTAATAGAGAAGCTTAAGAAACTAGAACAACAATGATCAAAAGAGGTACATCAATGTTTGAAACCCAAAGAAAATGCTAAGTTTGATTTCATGATCTTATATTTTTGGTTTTTTCAGGACTTGGATAAAATAAGAGAACTTGATCCAACCTTTGTTTAAAATATGGTATATGCACACTTCTTATTGATATTAACCTATATAGCCCCATTGGCTAGATGAGAAATTTTCTTTTAGGTCCTCTCATAAATTGAAACATTAAATCCAAGTCTTTTAGCCTTTTAATTAAATGGAATAATTGCCTATTTGGCCCTATGAAAAGTTAATAATTTAACCTAAGCTTATTTTGGATTTATTTATTTTAATAGTGTTAGCAGTTGAACCTAAATTTACAATCATTTAATTTTTTTTTTTTACACTTATTTGATAATCCAAAATAGAAACAATCTAATAAAATCTTTTATACAAAAAACAAAAAAAGCTGTGAAAATTTATAGATAGATAAGAGCTATTTATCACTTAATTGAAAATGTTTTCAATTAATTCAATTCAAATTTATTTATTCTAATATTATATAATCCTATAAAAGATTTTATGTTTAAAATTTTACTTTTGTTTAAAATAAAGTGAAATATTTAAAAATTAATGATAAAATTTAGAATATAAATTTTTATAATTTAAAATTTATTTTTATCAAACAATCTAATCTAATTATATTCTGTAATTAATTTAAGTAGAATACCAAACAGATTTTATAACTTAAATTTTTAATGCCTAATTTTTCAACACTTAATTTCTCAATTTATCTAATAACACCTAAATTCCTAAAATTAAAAGTATAATGACTAGATTTTAAATTTACAAAAAATGCATGTACTTGTGGTCATATTTTAACTTTTTTTGTCCTTATCGAAAAGCAAAAAACAGCCGGTACCGGAGAATTTGGAAACCACTATGGCGATGAAAGTTCATCAATTGAATTTTACTCAGCATGATCCCAGATTTCACGTGTCGGGATGCAATCATGAAGCCATAAGATTCCATTTTGAAGAGAGGTGTGACTGATTTTTGATGAAATTAAAAATAAAGATACCAGAAAGAGAATAATATAATAGATAGGATTACGCATAGAGGCGGGACTAGCAACAAAAAAAAGAGTAAATTTCACTAATAGTCACCCAACTATTAGTAAATTTATTTTTGGTCATTTAACTAGGAAAAATTACAAAATGGTCTATTAACTATTAGTAAATTTATTTTTTGGTCACTAAACTATGAAAAGTTACAACATGGTTACCCTACTATTCAATTTTTTTCTTTTTTGGTCACCAGTTGACTAACATAAAAATGAAAATACTAAAAATCCAAGATAGTTGGGTAACTAAAAAATAGGTAAATTAGTCATTATATGTTAGATCAATCTCTCAACTATTAGTAAGTTTATTTTTTGGTCACTTAACTATAAAAAGTTACAAAATGATTATCCAACTGTTCAATTCTTTTTCTTTTTGGTCATCAGTCGACTAACATAAAAGTGAAAATACTAAAAAATCACAAGATAATTGGGTAACTAAAAAATAGACAAATTAATCATTGTATGTTAGACCAAAGAGTAAATTGATTCCTTTGTCAAAACCATCCTTTTTTCGAAAACGACGAGTTTCGAAAATTATTTTAAAATCGGAATGGGAGTTGCCACCAATCCTTTATTCGGTGTGATTGGATCACCACAAAACATTTTAAAAGCCGTTTTGAAAACATGTAGGTCTTCGAAATCCAGAAAAACAGGTTCGGGAGTCAGTTACGCATGAGGAAGTGTTAGCATGTACGCCCAAAATTGGTACCATATTGATTATTTTTGGGTCTTGATTTGTAACGCTTAAGAGCTCGAATAAAAAATACGATCATTGAATACATGAATTAAATTTAAAAGAAATCGGGTTAGTTGGGAAATCTCGATATTTCAAAGTGATCGAGGAAGAAAGTTACATTCAGTGAGTTAGGACATAGCATTTCAAGATCCAGACATAACGAGCTTTCCTTTGTAAAACCTTTTGAAATCTTTGCGAAAAGGACATTTGATTATCTCGATTTGAAGAAATGTTGCACTGAGTAAGTTAAGTTGCAATAGTTCGGAATCGAAGATAAGGAAACATTGTCTCGATTAAGGGTATTCGATTATTTCGATTTGAAGAAAAAATTGCACCTAGTGAGTTAAGGCGAAAATTTTCGAAACCCGAAATGAAAGAATATTGCCTTGATATTAAAGTTTTTTTTTTATGAAAAAAAAGACAATTTCGAAAACAAGCATGCGAGTTAAATATGAATAAGCAGTTAATAATGGATATTAAATAACGCGAAGTAAGATAAATAAGAAGATAAATTATTTGCGAAAAAAAAAATCAAAAATGCAAAATACGAGTGCATAATAATTTAAAATTAAATGCAAATATTTATGAGAAAGAAGAATGATGCAATCGGAGTTCAAAATGAGACTTTTCGGATACTCGGGGGCAAAATGGTAATTTTGGATTCTTGAGGGTGAAATGGTAATTTTGGGAAAATTCGGGGTTAAAAATGGAATTTTTGGAAGTTCGAGGCTAAAATGGAATTTTTGGAACTTTTGGGGTCAAAAATGGGATTTTAGGAAGTTCGAGGGATAAAAATGGATTTTTGGAAGTTCAGGGGTAAAAATGGAAATTTTGGAAATTTTGGGGTCAAAAATGGGATTTTTGGAAGTTCGGGGGTAAAATGGAATTTTTGGAAGTTTTGGGGTCAAAATGGGATTTTTGAAAGCTCGGGAGTAAAATTGGAATTTTTGGACAGTTTAGGGACCTTCAGGGCAATAAAATCAAAAGTAAGTGACACGTGGCAACCCTTGCAAGCATCTTGAAGTCAAAAGACTAATTTGAAAATCATGGAAAATTTTTGGGTCAATTTTGTAATTAAAACGAATTTGATTTAAGGATTAAATAAAAACAAATTAAAAATAAAAGGGACCGTTTGTAGAAATAAACCTAAGTAATGACACGTGGCAGCCCCTGGTGCTTTCAAAGGGTCTAAGGATTAAATTGAAAAGCATTGAAAATTATTGGGCCAATTTAAAATTAATTAATTGTACGAGAGGGACCTGATTGAAAATTTGAGAAAAAGCGGAATGACCAAATACATAAATATCCCTTTTTTCAAAAACAAGCGGATCCTTTAGGCGAGTTGGGTCGGATTCGGGCTATAGCTCAGAACGGTGCCGTTTTAGCACTGTGATTCAGCCTAGAACGGCACCGTTCTAAGGGCCTATAAATAGCTAATTTCAGAGAAAAAAAAAACCATTTCTTAGCCCTCCTAAAAAAAAACCGAGAAACCCTCCAAAAAGGCTCTCCCTTTCCCCTTCGCCGGCCATGCTCCGGCCCCGGGCTTGTCGCCCGTCCGTCGTGCGTAAGGTCACACGCGCGCCGTCGATCCACGCGGGTGGCCGTCGCGGGTTGTCAGCCTGGAGGCCTCGGTGCACGAAACCACCGCCTGCACGTCCACGCGCCGTCCTGGCCGTCTGAGTTGAACCGCACGCACCTCCGTACTTGGTTTCCCAAGTAGAGTACTCTCCATTCTTTCCCGTTTTCGGCACCAACGTTTCAAACCTGTTCTTTTTTTAAAAAACGTTTTCCTTTAAAAAAAAAAAACATTTTATTCAACTTTCGTTAGTAAGGTTTTGATTCTGTTCCCTTTTTTGCAGATCTCGGCGCGGCGAGGTGCGGGGTTTTGGCGGAGGCTTCGACTCGAGCTCTGATGACAGCGACACGGGTCAGGGAAGTACCTTCTGACTTTTCGTTTTCTTTTTATTTATTAATTAATTATTAATTATTATTAATTAATTAATAAATATTAACTTAAAAGGCTCTGTCTCTAGGAAAATGAATGAAATTATTTAATAATTAATACGGGTTTGTGGAAATCGATAGTCAAATTAATAATAAGTATTAATTTAATATGTATGTATTTATGTTAAAACGTTTAAGAAAATTTAGGATAATAAATGATAACAACAAAGAATTTAATAGGCACATTAATGCATAATATTGATGATGAAAGCGTTTTGTACCTTTGCAAGTATTCAATATTTTGGGTCTAGCAGTGCTTGATGCCTCTGTTTCTATCGATGAACTTTTCTAGTTTATCAATACTATTGATTTTGTTTAAGAGTGAATATTGTTTTCCTAAGAAAAAAAAACCAACCAACCCTATTACTGATATTTGATTTGGCTTTTTATAGCCTACAATGATTCTTTTTTGTTTCATAAAACTAAATGCACGTCAACTCTTCTCTTTTTTTTGCAGGTTCGGCTATGGCAGTGGCGGTTGAAGCAGCTGGTGGCAGTGCAAGTTGGAGTTGGAGACGGTGACTTGACTGCTGATGTGGCGCATCCTGGTTGGCCGAGGGGAAGTTGGCAGCAGCATCCATTGTAGCTGATTAGGCTTAGGGTATTTAGGCTGACTTGGGCCATTTTGTATGTATTTGGGCCGATTTAGGCCATTTGATATGTATTTGGGCCGATTTGAGCCATTTGATTTGTAAATGGACTTTGGACAAAAATAAATTTTAAAGTTAAATTTATGATAAATTTAAATTTCATTTAAGTTTATAATAAATTCAATTTTAAAATAAATTTTAATTTTATTGGGCCCAGACAAATTGGGCTTCAACATCCTTTATTAAAAATTTTATTCATTTCTATTGTTACAAATTAGTTCATGAGGCACACATGACGCATCACGTGTCACAGTTTGGTTAGTCTATCATCCATGTCAGTTTTTAACAGTAAAAATGGTGAAATTTTTAACAGTTTGGTTAGTCTATTAAATTCTTTGGTATGAAATTTAAATTTTTTTTTTAAAAAATCACTTAATAGTGTCATGTAACAATAAAAATAACTTTGAAAATACTTATTAGGATTTTTTTTAAAAAACACTCATTCGAGTCATCATGATTAAATATTTTTGTTGTGATATTGTTCTTAAGAAAAATTGATAACATTTTAATTGAAATAATTAACAATAAGGTAAAAGTATCATGGAGGTCCTTATACTAGGAGCTGGATTGCATTTTGCCTCATCTACTAAAAAATTGGCAAATTAGTCCATGTAAGTTAGAACAAAGAGTAAATTGACCTTCTATTAAAAATTTTATCTATTTCTACTATTAAAAACTAGTTCATGTATGTCACCAAAAAGTACATGTGGCATGCCACGTGTTATTATTTGGTTATTCTGTCAATCATGCCAATTTCTACTAATAGAAATGAATGAAATTTTTAATAAAAAGGATTAGTGTGCCAATGGCGAATCTTGGGACTTTTTAGGGTGGCCTAGTAAAATTTCAAAAAATTTAAGAGTTTAATGAGAATTTAAAAGAAAATTAAGGGGTCTAATTTTTTTTTTAATTTTGTGAGATTAATGAGAATTTCTAAAAAAAAAATTAAGAGAGAATTTTCAAAAAATATTAGGTACCTAATTAAAATTTTCTAGAAACTTAAAGGGAGAAAAAAAAAATTCCAATAATTTTGGGTGGTCCAATTAAAATTTTCTAAAAATTTCAAGGGATAAATAAATTTTTCCAAAATTTTAGAGGGAGGGGCCTAGCTACCTTAAACTATCATTATGACATTTCTCTGCAGTTTTTTTCTTTAATTTAATGTGTATAAATTAATTTTTTTAATAGTGTAGAAAAATATAAACTCGCATTTAACATAAGAACCTTCATAATAATTTTAACTTAACAATTACTAATGATTTTATAAAAATAAAAATTAAATTATATCAAAAATTAAAATAATCACATCAACATATAAACAGAAAAACAGCCGTTGCCAAGGAAAATTCAGCGGCGCCTTCGTGCATGTAATTTTTCCTCGACAAAACCGCAATAGTAGTAATTTATTTATAGATAAGTTTTTGTTGTTAGTTTATGAAAAGTAATAAAATATTTACTTAATTGTTGGATTTTTTTTTTTTACCAAACATTAAATAGTTAATAGAAAGTTGATGTGATCATTTTTAAAATTAATATAATAGTAACTTTTATCTTATAATATTTTTATATTATATTAATTTAATCTTGATTCTAGAAAATTTAATTTTCAATAGTTATATATTGTGTAATTGATTTTTTTACAGTTTTATTTTTCTTTGTGATCCTTTCATCTAAAAAGTTAAAAAAAATTATCAATTAAATTTGATTGAAAATATACTAAAAATGAAAACACCTAAAAATTTAGTATAATAATTTCTATATTTTCTCATTGTTTTGAATTTAACCCTCAATGTCACAAAAAAAAAAACAAAATGCAAAAGAAAACAAATTACAGAATGTATAAATATTGAGAATTAAAGTTTCTATTATACCAATTGTAAAAGCTTCCAGGTTAACCTCCTGTTAGTAATTTAGCGGCTCAAAAAAGAAAAAAAATTTAAATAGTTAAGTGATTATTTTATACATTTTCATAATTAGGTGATTAAAAAAGTAATTTATATACAATTGAGTGACTACTAATGAAATTTATCCTTTAGTAACGATACCGGACCTAATTATACAATGAAAATGTTTCCACAGAGAGGGGATCAACCGACAGGAAAATAATGCATGGGATCAAAGGGGTCGTTTTCCCTCCCTGTTTCCAGCTTTTTTTTGTCACTTTTTTGAAGGAAAAAAAATAAAAATCAGACACGGAATGCAATGGCCCAAGTGGCCTTCTTTTATAAATTAGACCCCTACTCTTCGGCAAGCAGGCGACCCTTTCTCTCTTCTTCTCTAACAGTAAGTACTACTAAGTTTACTTGTTCATTGTCATCTCTTGCTTTGATTTTCCTGAATTGCTTGAGAAAATTTTGTTTCATATAATTTTGCTTCAATGATTTGCTTGTTTATAATTTATATTTGAATTTTCGATTTTATTGTTTTTTTATTCAACGATTTCTTCTGATCCGAGTTAAACTTTTCCCAGATCTGTGCAAGATGAGCAACGATTACGGTTTTTTGAATGACGAAGATTTGGGTAGCGACTATTGGAGTCTCAATCCCGTTGATCTGACATCCAGAGGCGCGAACGGATCACCATTGTTGTTCGAAGAGTTGAACTCGTGGAGCTCGATGCCGAGTGGAAGCAAAAAAAGAAACCGGGATTTAGATCCCGGTAACTCACAAGAAGCTAATGGTAAAGGCATGAAGAAACCATCAACTTCCCAGCAACAAGAGCATTTGAAAGGGAAAACCGTGGCGGGAATGGCGAAGGTTTATAAGGATCGTATTAGCAGGCGGATAAAGAACGTAAGTCTCTTAATTAAATTCACATGATTATTATGGGCAAATTTCACAAAAGGTCAATAAACTATTAGTAAATATATGTTTTAGTCACTCAACTTCAAAAAATTACAAAATAGTCAATAAACTATTTGAAAGTTTTTATTTAGTTAAAATCAACATCTATATCAACCAAAAGCTCTCATTCACTTTATCTTTTACAATTTAGTTTTTTTTTTTATGAAATAACTTTGAAAATTACAAATCTATTAACCAAAATTCAAATAATTTTCTTCTCCGATCTTTGACGCTAATTATCAGATCCATTTGGATTTAAAGTATGTTTTTCTACTCGTTGATGGATACTGATCCGTCATACTAGTCGTCAAATCGTCACTTGGAGCTCGCTAGCCAAACTTAAAAAAAAAAACTTAACATCCTAGTAACTTAAATACAACTTTTGAATAGTTTAGTGGCTTAAATGAAAACTTTCGAATGATTTAATGACCATTTTGTAATAATTTAAAGTTGAGTGGCTAAAACGTAAATTTACTAATAGTTTAGTGATATTTTGTGTAATTTACCCTATTGTTATTCATTTATATATATGTAAGGGGTAAATTAGAAAAAAAAAGATCATTTTCAGAAGTTAATTAGAGATTTAAGCTTCTTCTTTTTTTAATTTAGGAAAATAAGTCGATTTTGAGGAGAAACATCATGTCTAAAAATGCCTTCTAGAAAATGTGTTCTCACATTAACTTATTTTTGGTTAGATAGCTAAATGTTAGTGGCTTTGTCTTTTGAGTCTTAGGTTAGATTTTTCACCTCGAAAGAGAATAATAAAATAGATGCAGTTTGAAAACCTTTGTATTAACAATACATATGCATTGTTTCTTATCCCTTGCTTTCTGTATATTTGGTAAAATGAAGGACAAGATGGGAGACTTGGAAGCTATTATGACGATAGTTTCTAACATGATGGACATTAATGCCTCTCATCTCTTAGTACGAGTTTTCGGCTCCCTCAAGCAAATCAAAACGCAATGGCCAATTCGACCTGATCTCCAACACATAAAGCAAAAGATTCAGGAAATGGAGAGCAACTACAAGAAAGACGGTTTAATCGACGAGGCAAATCGAAGATTAGCCGAAGTGGGAGCTGAGTTGGAGAGATTAGTTAAAGAACGGCTAAAGGTACCCTAATTTTTACGAGTTTGATTACTTAGTTTCTATATTCTAAGTCTCCAATATAACTTTGTAGTTTGATTTTTCAGCATTCAACAGAAGTAGGGAAACTTGATGCAATCTCCACTAATACGGTACGCATATTTTTTTTTATTAATAACCTCTCTCATTTATTATAGTTATTTTGTATTACTCAAAAAGCTGTTTTCGATTATGTTACATAGATTTAAGTGCGAATGTTAACATTTTAAATGATTAAATTTGATATTTTTTATTTGAATATGTGTGAGTATATTACTCATTTATAAATCAATCGCTTTATAATTCTAATGCCTTTCCTCATTCAGTAGATTTGTTTTCAGACCTAACAAAAAGTCATTTTCAACTATTTTACTTTATTTTGGATGCATTGGATACGGGTTTGTGTCTAACACGGATTTGTTTCTCCTGTTGTTGAATCTGTCTAAGCAATATATATGTGTTTGAAACTATAAAACATGAAAAAAAAAAAATGCATATCTTAACCCATCAAGCTATTCATTTCGATTATTTATTTTTATTTCTCTTAAATTTCAGGATTTTTGCATGGGGAATCTACAAAAAGAGGTACGATATACATGCATACATACATATGTACATGCTTAGATTGCATATGATTCATGTTTTAAATATAATGCATATTATATGATAGAATACGTAAAAATGTAAAATTAAAATTCATGTTGTTTTATATTTTTAAATTCATATCACATTAAATTCCAATTAATTTATATACAATCGTTTACACATCATTCTTATAAGTTATAACTTGTTCTTTTTTTCTATTGTTCTAGCTTTCTTCAGCATGTCTGTGGCTGATACCGAAGAAACTACAGCAACTAATCATCTTATTATTGTTGATGAAGACCAAGATCAACATCATGCAAGTTTGCTAACTCCTCAAGTGTTACACTCTAATTTTAGTTGTCAGAAAAACCAACAACTGTTATGCCACCTTCGTATCACCTACGACTGCCGCTCGCCACACCTTTGAGCACACTTTCATCATGAGCTGCCTCCGCTAAAAGTGCCTAGGATTCTTCAACTGTGATAGGACAGTCATTGATTGTCAAGCCATCCTACATTGTCACGTCACCAATCTATAAGATTACATCACTGCCTCCACAAGGAGACAGGATGTGACCCTGCCGCCAACAAGATGCTTACATATGACATCTCTTATGTCTCGTATATAAGTTTCCTCATCTAGAAAACGAGGGGAGGGACGATCCTCACTCCCTCTCTCTCTTTTCTGTCTTATTATCCTTTATCACCTTATCACAACAGCTCTTCGCCTTTCAAGGGTGAAGCACCATTCACTTCTTTCAACTCTTCCCCTTCAACAACAAATTATGTTATTCAAGTTTTCCTGTTTCTCTAATCCTGCATACACTTTTGCATTTAAAACAGTAAGTATTGTTGAATCTGCTTAAGCACTCGTATATATATATATGTGTGTGTGTGAGTGTGATATATATGTGTGCGCTTAGCTACAATGCATAGCTTACTTGACTAGTTGTGGAGAGTCTAAGAAAGGAGGTAAGATATGCATATACATAAATACATTTATATATTATTGCATTGCACATTAGCTATCTATTTAACATTTGAGAATTTGGACATCAAAATATGATTTGGGCATTTAAAATTGTGCATGTTATATGATAGAAAACATACAAATATAACATTTATGATTTCTTTTAAATTCATGAATTTATTAAATGCATGGTAGTAATGAATTTGAAATTTATTTTTAATGTATTCGCAGTAAATATCAACTAATTTATATATAATCATACACACATTATTCTCAGAAATATGTCTTGTTTTCTATTTTTGTTGTCTTGTTGCAGCTTTCTTCAACATGGCCATGGCTTATCAGTGTTGTTCAAGATCAAGATCATGGAAGTTTATTTACTTGTGAGGAGTTACAGTACTCTACTTTTAATGAATTAGAAAACCAACTTTGTGACAAGGACAACAACAAAGTGGATGTTACAGATTTCCATGGCTTAGAACAAGCATTGAACAACAGCGACTGTTGTAAAACACCAGCCTACCTCAAAACTATCGGGACCCGCATCGAAAATGTTCGTGGAAAAGCTACCGATTTTTGTCATATTGGTATTCAGATTCTGGTTTGTGCCGCAATCCAAGAGATGGAAGAGGTATCAATCAAGGAATTAAACTGGGACACATTGAAAAAATGGGCAGCGACTCTCAACAAGGCTAAGGGACTTGGTTTTGAAGTGGGATTTGCTAACAATTTGTTGCAGAAGAATTTGTGTTCCTACTATTGTCACTCGAGGAATTTTGGACGAAACTGAAGAAGAAAAAACAGGGTTTTGGAAATCAAAGGTGGCTGCTGAGCTCTCATGTTTTGCAGTTGCAGCAAAATCTTTGGTAAGTCACCATTAGGGTTGAACTTTCTTGCATTTGAGCATTTTATATTTACTTTTCTCTAAGACTTTATGGTTTTTTGGTATGAAATCGTGTGTTTGTATTGTGTTTTGCATCGTGTTATAATCGCATTTAGAATATTTCGTATTTATACAGTTTTTGATAGATTGATATATATTTTTGATACGATGAGGATTTAAATTTATTCTTAAGAAAAATAAAACACATGATCAATAGGTCACGATTTAAAAAAGATGAATATTCGATTAATAGGTCACAACTTAATTTAAGTTGATAATTATTAGAATTATTAAATTCTAAGACATTATATATATATATTGCTCATTATTAAGTTTGATTTCATGATCTAAATCTTCAATTTATCTTTTAAGCTTGGTTTTTCAGGACTTGAACAAAGCAAGGAATTTTGAAGCAATCTTCACTGCTAATAATATGGTATGCATATTTCTTTATTATTCATATTAACCAACATAACAACATTTCTCATTATAAATAAAAGGGTTTAAACTACACCTAAGATCATTAAACTATTAATAAGTTTATCTTTTAATCATTTAACTTTAAAAAGTTACACAATTATCACTGAACTATTTTAAAGTTTTCATTTAAATCATTGAATTGTTAAAATTATTGTTATATCACCTTCTCTATTTGAACCGTCAGCACTAATCAAAAGCTCTCATTTCTCTCCTCTTCTATAGTTTAGGTTTTTTATGAGATAGTTTTGAATGTCACGAATTTACAAACTAAAATCTAAATCTCCAATCTCCGACGCTTACCATCATATCGGCTTGGATTCAAGGTATGTTCTACTCGTCGATGTAACTTTAAAATAGACAGTTTACCTTAAATGTAAACTTATTTTGTAACTTTTTTGAACAAAACGTAAACTTTCAAATAGTTCAGTGATTATTTTATAACTTTTTGAAGTTAAATGATCAGAATGTAAACTTATTTATAATTTAATGACTTTAGGTGTAATTTACCCCTTAAATCAAATTCTAATTATTTTATCTTTCCTCATGAAATAGCCTTAATTTTTCTATACATTATGAGCATCAAAACTTTATATGCTATTCAATGATCAAGTATACAATAATGTCTTCTCATATTGAAGTAAACAACTTTTATTGTTCTTAACAAAATATCCCATTTTTACATGACTTAAGGTAAGTACAAAAATGTTTGTTTTCTTATGTTGCAGGAACCTAAGGTACAATAATATTAATCGTCTAACTATGAAACGTGGCGTGGTGATTATTCATCTCATTGATTAACTATGAAAACTCAATACTCAAACCTTAGACCAAATTCGATTTAACCCGTTGACTCGAGTTGATTAACCCAACCGATAGACCCGAGTTGACAGATCTGACCCGTTGACCCGAGTTGATCGACCCATTGACATTGACCACTGACTGTTGACTTGACCTTTCATTTTGACCATTAAGTATTGACTTTGACTTTGACCGTTGACTTTTTGACCAATCCTATCCTGCCATTTTTCGACGTCCTAATTCCAAATCCACTATCTATTTTATCAAATTCAAACTCGAAAGCCTCGTTTTAGCTATTTACAAGTTATTATACACAATAAAATTTTCCAAGAAAAATGAATAAAGGATTTGACTTGGGATATTTTGTGTGTAGGTGATTACGATTTTGAGAACGACGAGTTATCTTCTCCACCTGTGCAGTCTGCCCCTGCACAAGCTCCGATATTCGCACGTGAATATTTATTTCGGTTTAGTGTTGTGTTTAGTAGGTGGCATAATGATAGATTAAGATGGAATTTATTCTTTAAGTTTTTATTCAACTAGACCCAATGATAGATCCGAGCGTGGGAGACGTTCTCCACGACATTAGAGCCTTTGCCCATTTGAGGTGTGTCTCTTTCTGTGCTATATATTCGTTGATGTGTTATTTGTGTAATGTTATTATATTAGATTATTACTCGATGTTGTGTATCTCATGTTGATTTTTCATGCATATATGTCTGTTTTTGGATACTTTGATTATCATGTGTACAAATTTTTGAACTATGATTTAATATCAGGAGATTGTGTTGAGATTGAGACTATTGTGACATCATATCATTGTATGTACATGGATTGAGATTGTACGGTGAAAGTCGTGGTAATCACCTCTTCAAACGACTGATAGTAAAACCACTCTGATTGGTGACGATTGGTTGGGGAAGAGTTCTGGGGAACATTTCCACTGTGTTGGTGTGCTGGAGGATTGGGTGCATTGCATTATGCTTGTGATTTTATTGCATTTGTGTTGTGATAAACTGTATGCTTGTGTTAAAATATTTTATGAAATTACTATGATATTGTTTTATGACTGCTTACACTTTAGAGACACACTGGGATTTTTAGCTCATTCCCCCTTAGTTTCCCTTTTAGATTTATCGAACTTAGGCGACTTGATACTCGGAGGATATTTTCTTTTTATTTATTTTCATTTATTATTCGTTGTGAATTATTTTTGGGATTTATTTTTCAAATTATATTATTAAATTATTTTGGGTTTGTAATGTTTTTATTTTATTTTATTATGATTGAATTTGGGATTTTGGATATTTGCATAAGGCATTTGATTGATAATTTGTAAGTTTGAAGTTATTCAGAAATGTGGGGAATTAACTTTTTTCCTATGTCTTAATTCATTTACAAAATTAAATTATATAACTGTTTTAAATGGTTTTTGAGGGTGAAATTGCGATAGTGACATTCTAAATTCGGTAATATCTTCTAGGCTGGGTAGGGGATTACAAATTAAATTTAAAAAATTAACTTTTTTGTATAAGGCATTTGATTGATAATTTGTAAGTTTGAAGTTATTCAGAAATGTGTGGAATTAACTTTTTTACTATGTCTTAATTTATTTACAAAATTAAATTATATAACTGTTTTAAATGGTTTTTTAGGGTGAAATTGCGATTGTGACATTTTAAATTCGGTAATATCTTCTAGGCTGGATAGGGAATTACAAATTAAATTATTTAAACCTAAACCACATATCAAATTATTTAAGTCAATTTGATTTGGTGATTCTCGAAACTTTTTTTTGAAAATGTCCCGAATTAATTTTAAAATCGAAAATGGAGTCGTCGTCAATCCTTTTTAATTTGGTGTGATTGGATCACCGTAAAATATTTAAGTTTATTTAAACAAAAGTTTTGATCTTCGAAATCCAGAAAATAGGTTCGGGAGTCAATTACATGTGAGGAGGATTAACACTCTCACACGCCTAAAATTGGTACCTAGTCGATTATTTAATATCTTAATTGTTGAAAATTGAAAAACTCGAAAAGAATTTAAAACGTGATCCTTACGTGCATGAATGATGTGTTTCGATGCCGTTTAAAAATTGAATTTTTGTAAAGAAAGCTCATTTATTTTGAATCAATCGAGAAAAATCATGTCCAGTAAGTTAGGGCACAACATTCTCGGATCTTCGAAAATAAAGAACATTTATTAATTTTAAATAGGATATTCAATTATTTAGGTTTAAGAAAAAAATCATACCCAGTACGTTTTTCTCGAGTTCCCTAAGTAAATAAACATTGCCACGATTTAAAAAATTTAACATACAATGTATGAAAATCTCGGATAATTAATGTATTTAAAAAAATGACACACAATTTATTTTATTAAAATATTTTACAAAAGATTGATAAATTTTCATTTAATTTACAAATAAAAAAAATGGAAAAAAATAATAAACAAATGAATAAAGATAACACCAAAATGCTAAATGCGGATTAAATACCAAGATTAAAATAAATAATACAAATGATTAAAAGGGTTAAAATAAAATAAATAAAAAAACAGAATAAACGGATTGAATTTAAAAAAAATAATAGGATTTAATTTAAAAAAACAGAATATATGGGTAAAAGGTAAACAAGGAAAAACAATTTGAGGGTTAAATTGAAATAAAAATAAAACTTAAAGTATAATATAAAAGAAACAGAAAAATCAGGCTTAAATCCGAAACTTGAGAGATAACAGGGATAGCGTGGGAAATTTCCCCAGGAACTGACACGTGTCAACCCTTACATGCATTCAGGTCAGAGGACTGAGATGTAAAATGGGAAAAAATCAGGGGCGAATTTAAAAAAATAAGAAATGCAAATTGAGACCCAATTTATTGAGGTCCAAGGGTGGAGGGACCAGTAAAAAAATTTTCCCAAATAATGAAACACGTAGACCCTGGAACGATCCGAGCGCGTCCTGGGTCGAGTTGCCTATACGGCGTCGTTTTGAGGCCATTGAAGTTGACCCAGAATGACGTCGTTTCATGTGGCTAGAAAAGCCAAATCTTTAACAAAAGTTTCATTTCTATCTTGCTTTTAAAATAAACTCTCGTTCTCTCATTTTTCTCTCTGAAGGCTCTATGCTCGATCACCAAGGGCCACCATGCCTATAGTCGTGGGCTACCGTCAATGGTGGCCGAGAGTCTTAAAATCTCCACTCATCTTCAAAAAAGGACTCGAAGTCCGTTAAAATCCGCATACTCTGATCCTCTTCGACAGTGCCCAGGCGAGCCCAGAGGACTCAAGGGCCTCACACGTCCGAGAGGTGTCTGTCCGTCATCGAGGACAGTACCTCCTCCGTGCACGATGGCGGATCTCGACCGTACCAGAGATAAAACGCCGATTTCCCTTCGTATTTTATTTATTTTAGTTATTTGTTACGAAAATGAAAAAGAAAGAAAATAAAATAAATATATAAAACACTAAAATATCTTGAAATACTTATTTTTATTTCAGATCTCTTTTTTTGTTCCTCCAAAAGAGAAAAACATACAAGAATTCACTTGAGCTTTTTATAGCTGAATACAAATCATGGTTTTTTTTTTGTCTTCTTGCTTTTATTTGCTTGCTATTTGTCTCTGTCTCTTCTCTATCTTTGCAGGTTCAGACGATAGTGGTGGCTGGTGTCAGGGGTGTGCGCTGACGTGGCACGAGGCATGTGTGGCAACGGCGGCTGGAGGTTTCCTAACTACTAGGGTTTCTATTAGGTATTTAGGTTTTGGGCTTATTGGGCTTGGTTTGTAATTGGGTTTGGGTAGTTTAAGTAATGGGGTTATGGTATTTGGGCTTAGGTTTAGGTAATTGGGTTTTTTTAGGTATTGGGCTTGTGATGGGTTTGTAGATGAGTAATATAAATAGGTTTAAGTGGATTTTGGATCTTTTGTAATTTGGACATTTAACAATTAAAAAAATTTAATTTAAATATTTTTATTTTTTTATTTATTGTAATTGAACTCCAACAGTGATCATTTTTAATATTGATAGAGGTAATTAACTAATTTATTTATTTATTTTACACTTTAATTTGATTAAAAATATGTATTTATTGCCTCGTTTAAAATTAATTAAAATTGATTCTCCAACATTTTAATGACCAAAGAAGTGGAAAAAAAGAATTATGTTAGCACTGTAGATTGAGTTTTAATTCGATTGACATGAAAATTGTTATCAATGCAGAAAGACGTAAGTTCGAGTGAGTTAAAACGTATTATTTTCTTATTTATGGGTTGGGAAAGGATTATGGATAATTTCAGGCATTGTGTAAAAAAATAGATATGAGTCGAATTTATAATGAAATTATTCAAAAAAAATATTATTATTAATACAATTTATATTTGATTCATTAGAGGTGATTTTTTTTTTAAATAAGAATAAATAGATTTATGACACCAATTCAAATAAGAGATTTAAATAATAATATAAAAGTAGAAAAAAAGCATTATTGTAAAAAAAAAAAAAAAAAAAAAAAAAAACCTTGTAAAAACTATTTAATTTTTTTTTCAAATTTATTAAAATATAAATAATATTTAAAAGTATCTAAAAGTCGTAAAAATTGTTAAAAATTGTGAATATCATTAAAATTATTAAATAATTATTAGAAATTGTAAAAATGATTTAAATTTTGTGAAAATTATAAGAATTTTGAAAATTTTAAAAATTATAATAATTTTTACCAATTAAAAAAATCACAAAATAGCAAGAAATTATTGTGCCACGAAGAAATCAAATTCAAACCTACTAATATTTTTACAATTTATTAATTCATTCAATGAATGGAACCATATAATTAAAAGAAAAAAATAACAAACACTTATAAATGGTGAAAACTAAATTCCATCAACATAACAAAAGCTTTAACCTCAGCATCAGTAGAACATCATGGTACGTTGATAATTGACTTTGTCACAACTCAAGCATTACATATTTGAAGTGATTACAAGCACTTAATACAATAAGAAAATCAACCTCCGATGGTCTAAAGCAGCGAGCAAAAATCGACAAAAAAGTCGAGCATTCACCAAATTAGAGAGGACGACAACAAAAATCATCCTTAAAATCACTTGTAAAACTAAGGTTACATGCATAAGCAAAACTAAAAAATGTACTACAAGAACAAACAAAAATTTCTAAAACTGAAAATTTATTAAACAATACTTTTAGTTTAATTTTAATATTGAATATTTTGATTCAAACTCAAATTTGAGCTTAGACCTCATAATCAAACATAAATTAAATTAATTTTTTAATCAAAGAATTTAATCTTATACCCTATTTAGTATTTAATTTTAATTATTATGTTAAACAGAATTTATAATTTAAATTCAAACTTCAATTTTTTCGATGCTTAATTTTCCAATTTAACAAACGTAGCGTTAATCTCAAATGCCATAAATTTCACAGATACAGAAAAGTAAACATAGAAATCCAAAGTCTCAAAGGACAAACACATTAAAGGCAATAGTATTGTAGATATAGCAGCAAGCCAGCAACACAACCATTTGCCTTTGGATTTGGGAAGAATTTGAAGATGAAAATAGTAAAGCAATTTCTGCTTCAACAGATTATCAGCAAATCCCACTTGAAAACCATGTTTCTTAGCGCAATTAAGTGTGGCGCCCCACTTTTTCAAGGTACCCCAATCCAAATCCCCAACCGAGAAATCTTCCATCTCTTTGATCACAGTGCAGACCAGTATTTGAGTGGGGATATGAAAGATATCAGTAATTTTTCCACCATCTTTTTCGATTTGGATTGCAATAGGTTCGAGATAGCCTGGAATTTTCCCCCAAACAGTGTTCTTTAATGCCTGTTCCAAGCCTGGAAAATCTTTGCATTCCACTTCGTCGTTGCCTTTGTCATAAAGTTGGTTCTTCAAATCACGGAATTTAGATGGTACTCCTTCACGAGTTAGATCATTGGTTGCGGTAACTTTTACCTTCCATGGATGCGGGAGAATAAACTAAAACAAGTCATAAATTCAGGGTAATGAAATAAATTCTGTGCTCAACTCCGGAAACATGAATTGTGAGAATGCTGTGTACATTATTCGGGGTGTAAATAAGATATTGCTGTTCACAAGCTATTCGAATTTGACTTGAAAAAAATTCAAATTCGATTCGATGGTTATTGAGCAAAACCTCAAACTAGGTTTTTTCAAAACCTCAAAAGCAAGAGCAAAAGAGTTTAGAGGTGGGGATGATGCACCGTTAACAAGATTTGAAGAAAGCTGAAACAATAAACATGGAAAACCGTAAAGTATGAGAATGATTTAAAATGAATCAGTTTTTAGTTTTTGATTTTTGAAAAAAAAAAATTAAACGAAATTACTTTTTTTTATTATTTCCTAATTGAATCTTCTACTTTGCAACATCATGTTTAAAATAAATGTTTAATTTGAGGTATCTCCATCTCGAAAGTTCGGAGTGATCATCATCTTGGCACGAATATAAAATATTTAAATTAGAGTAAATCATTGGAACCAGATGAACAGAGAAATGCAAACAATTTGCAGGTCAACGACATCAAAATCTTATTGTTGAATTTAGTTCCTTCCCAAAAAATAAGAAGGATAGTTTTTGTTGATTTTCTTTAAAACTAATTAAAAGTAAGACAAAAACCAATTCACAGTGAAGTGCAAAAATATATTCATATTCTCTTACACACAACCTCAAGACAGATGCAAAATCATTAAACAATTTTTGGCTTGATTCCTGTTTGAACCATCTATGGCGGAAGAAACTGTATTTTACATAGAGGAAGTTAAAATCTAAAGCTCCCCGTGATAGAAGAATTTCTTAGTTTCTTCAGTTTACTCTGTTACACCCGACCCTGCTCTCTCTTCTCTTCACTTTTAATCCCAATCCCATCTCACTGAAGAATTTCTTAGTTTCTTCGGTTTGCTTAGATTTTGCTTAATTTCTTTGTTTCGAGTCATTATCGGAACTGCTTCATCTCGAGTGGAGACATGACCTTCGAAAAGGGAGAGGTTAACCTTTTACAAAATTTAACTACTCAATTTAAATCTCCAATCTAACTTTTAACTTTTTAATTTGGAATTTCAGCCCTCAACAAGACCTGGGAACCATGATCCTCATGCGGTATGCATAATTTTTTTGTTTAATTTAATGATAGTGTGTCATGTTATTATTTACTGATGTTGCATGAGATTTATATATCGACGGTACATCAAAAACTATTGCTTATAATAGTTCTCTTGTCTGATGCTCTAGATTTATTTTTAGACGTTAAAAATGTCAATTTTTTAACTATGTTACTTGAATATGAATCTATGTTCAATTCTTCTAAATTTTTTAATGCATTTAGAAAAATTTATACCTAACATATCCATCCTTTATGATTATTTATTAGATCCATGAATTTGTTGAATATGTGTTGGTAAAAAATTTGTCTTTTTTAAGTACATCACATTAAATCTCAACAACTACATATGTATGATCATATAAATACCATTCTCGTAATTTCTGGCTTTCTATGTTTATTATTTCGGCTTCCTTCATATCGTTCTAAAATTTCCAAATCTCAATTCTCTGCTTTTGTTGATTTCAAAAAAGGTCTGTGCCGAAGATAACAACAAAGTGACGGAAACGCACGAACAAGAGTCGAAAAATAGGAGAGAAAGATGCGAAGCAAATAAACAAAATATTGACGGATCGACTCAACAGACAGAGAGACACAGTAAATTCTCCTCAATGAATTTAATAATTATTGTTTTTTTTTTTTATATATATTGAAGGTAAAAATGCCACTGACAACTACTAGCACGGATTGGATTCTACATTATAGATTATGCTTCTTTTAAGCTAGTTTATTATCGAAAAGTATTATTAAAAAATGTTTTTAAAAATTTTGATAGTGTTTTATCATTTTTGTTAAAAAGTGTTTTTTAACTTCAATGATAAACAAAATAACTAAAATTTGGGAATGGTTTTTACTTTCAGAGTCGAGAGATGATTCAAAAAATCATTGTATCTACAATGTAAATATGTTTGTTTCTTTTAACACCTATTTTGTGTGCATATTTTGGGGAAGAAAGGATATGGAATGAGTGCTCGTCAAGCAATTGCCAGCGCGAGAGGATCTCCAACGCATTAGTCAACGGCGCCAAGAAATAGTAAAAGGTACTCTAGAAACAGATGTGGCGAAGCAAAAACTGGTCGAACTTGTACGAGAGTTGGAGACAACATTGAAAGCACGTGAGGTACGTTAAATTTTTACAAATTTAATTGCCAATCTAAGTCTCCACTCTAACTTTCTAATTTGGTTTTTCAGGACTCTGGGAACCCTTCCACTTATATGGTATGTATGTATTTTTTATTTATTTAACACTGGCGTCTCATATTAAAATTTATTGATGTTGCATGAAACCCTAAATCTTAAACCTCGAGCTCGAACACAAGACATTAAACTTTGAACTCGAGGTTTGGGATTCGAGTTCAAAGTTTATGATTTATGGTTTGAAATTTGGGGTTTAAGGTTCGGGGTTTGAAGTTTAGAAACACTGTTTAGGTTTCAAAAAATTGTATTCTATTTACAAGGCTATTAGTATTACTTGGTGATCAAAAAACCTTGTTCATTAATAGTTTTACTTACTAATAATACCTATTTCATTAATGAACATAAACATCTTGCAATATCCATCATCTATGATTATTTATTAGACTCATATGAATTTATTGCATACGATGTCGATAATGAATTTACCTTTCAAGTACATCACATTAAATCTCAACTAATACATATCATTCTCATAATTTATGGTTTTCTACGTGAATATCAAATATAAAAAATTATATCAAACATATACATGTTAAATTTTTTTCAGAAGAATTTGGAATGGCCATATATGTATTGCTACATCATTTATAAGTCACATTATAATCATAATTTCCTTTTCACTATTGTTTTGTTTTTAGACTTTGCAATAAGACATTGGATATGAGTTAATGTATCTTAATGTCTCGTGTCATTCTTGGACTTGCCCTTCTTACAACTTTCTGATTAAATTTCAGGATCACATCGTGAATAATTTAGGTTTATATTTCCAAGAAGACTTCCTGGAGGCATTAAAGAAACAGGTATGATGTATACATTAACTGACCCAAGTAGTATTTGAGAACAACCAACCAAAAAATTTTGAGAACCTTGTTTAGGTTTCAGAAAATTTTTATTCTATTTATAAGGCTATTAGTATTACTTGCTCATTAATATTGTTACTTATTAATAATACCTATTTCATTAATGAACATAATCATCTTGCAATATCCATCATCTATGATTATTTATTAGACTCATGAATTTGTTGCATAATGAATTTGCCTTTTAAGTACATAATATTAAATTTCATCTAATACATATTATTCTCATACTTTATGGTTTTCTATGTTTATTATTTCAGCTTTCTTCAGATCTTGGTAACGATCGTTCTGCATCAACCCCACCTCTAAACTCTCTTTCTTTTGGTTTTGAGGTTTTGAAAATCCTAGACAACTACAAAGTGGAGGAAGTAGGTTTACCAGAAGAGTTGAAGAAACTTGCCAAGCTACCTTCAATCTATTGTGAGCCAAATCATAGGGGATCCTGCAAAACTTTATTCTAAAAGTGAGAAGGTTCTAGCTATGGTTTGTGTTGCAATATACGAGATAAAGAGAAAAATGCCTGGAGGAGACTAAAACGAAGGAGTTTGGCGAAATCAAATGTGGCTCAGTGCTCATTGTTGAGAATCAAAGGGTGTTTACATTTGTGGCAAAATACACACAACTTATTTGGGTTGATGCACTTTGGGTTTCTATATTTACTTTTCTCTATTTAGACTATATTTCATTTATATTATATGGTTTTGAGACATTGATATATTTCATCAACATGTGCTAATCTATATATGAAATTGTGTTCGTTGTTTTACCTAATTTATTAAGTGTCAGATTTGAGTGTAGGTGTCGAATATAAATACATGATATACTTAAAGTTTTTTAAAAATTTTCCATATATTTAAAGGATCCCTGAATGTCATATCCCCTTATATGTGTATTAGACACGGGTATTTTATTTATTGCTTATTTTTCTTCAATACTTAATTTTTCTAATTATTAAATATAGCATTAACTTCAAATACGATAAACTTAAAAGTAAATATAGCATTTTATTGTGTTATAATAATGTTTTTTATGTTTATATAATTTTTTAATAGATTAATAATAATTTGTATTATACAGAATATGAGATGTATAATATTGTCTATATTTGAATTATATATTGTTTAATTGTGGTTTTTGTCCTTCTATTATGTTTACATTCAATATTTAATCATTCTAGTTTAATTTAGTCTTATATTTTTTCAAATGTTTACTAATTTAAAAGAATTTTTCGAAGTAACATTATTTTTCATTTTTTTTTGGATATCTTTTATGTTTATTTTATAATTCATATTTGAAGTTTATGATTGTCTCTCCAATAATGTCTTGAATAAAAATAATGATTTCGAGTAAAAAATAAGAAGCAACATATTTGCTTGTTAATTGCATTACATTACAAATTCAACCTTTGTTTTCATTTGATATGAGCCTCGAATTCAATCTTTAGACAACACCTTACTACTCTTGCCTCTTATACAAAGTGTGTATTTTTATTGATCGAAAAAAATAATAATAACCATTCCAAAAAAAAGTAGTCAATTCTAATTTAAATTATTTAATCCAAATTTTAATATAATCGAAATCAAATTTACTCAAATTCGAAAAGAAAATCAAAGAGTAAACAACCTAAATTGGAAAAGATTCTGATAAGTAACTCGAAATCATCCAATTTCATATGCCTAAAAATCATGACTCCAAAAAAGCATAGTTGTGAAATTATATGGACAAAATCATTTTAACAAACCCAGGAGAACCCTAAAACCGATTGAGCTGATTAGGTTATAAATAATAGCATGATACTAAATTTTGTTCTCAATATTTATGTTTTTTTTTTATCAATTTGGTCCTTACTTATTTTAAGCTAAATTTAATCATTAACCTTTAAAAAAAAGACAAGTAATTTTTTTTAATAAAAAATGCTAATTAAGGCATTAATTTTTTTCACCAGTGTTGGCATAGCAACCCACGTGGCAGTCAATGTATGCTTCATCCTAACATACTACTATTTGTCTTACATATCATATCAACAAATGATTTCAAAATTATAAAATTAAAAATTTTAAAAAATTCATAAAAATTAAAAAAAAAAAACATAGAGTACATGTGAATTGTCACGTAAGTTGTCATATTTAAAGTACATTGTTTTAATCAATATTTTGTTAAAAAACAAGAAGTTGGCTCTTTTTAAAAGGTTGTGACTCTTTTTTTTAAACGGGTTCGTTGTTGGATGCTGAATCGACGATAAGTTGAAAAGTATCTACGTTGTGCACGAAAAACAAAACCGTACATTAAGTATAACTCAGTAGTATTTCTATAATCCGCACAATTAAAACTTGATATAAATAATTAAGTTGTAAAAATGCAAATAAGTAATGTTATATAAATTTCATCATTCTTTATTTACGTCTAATAAATCTTGCAAGTTCGAATACATGGCAATAGCATTTCATAAGGCATTTGATAAATCAATTCATACAATGGCATCATTCATCTCCATTTCCAATTCATGAATTCATTGCTCATAATTCATCAGTGTTCACAACAAAATCTACCATTTCATATTCCATTTCACATCTCATTTCCATTTCTCATCCTTTGCCATTTCAATATCAAGCACATCGATTTTTATCATTTATTTTCCCTATTAGCACGACTCGAACTTGGATGGATACACAGATCCAACCAACACATCAATTTGGCATCCAGTACCTCATTGGATAAATCTAAAGTAAATTGTGCTCAACACTATAATAAGTTGACATCTAGTGTCTCATCGATTAAACCGAAGCAAATTGACACCTAGTATCTCATCGACTCGAAGTCGAAATAATCCTTATACTCCTTCTATCCTATGACATACCATCTAGAACCGACTTAACCCGAAACAGTTAATAGGTTTCATTTCACTTTTCAATACAACCAATGTCGAAATTTCATATATGTACATTATCACATATAAGCCTATATTCAGGTTGATAGCAGCCACATTTTCTCAATACATATATTCAATTCAACATTCATAAAAATACGTATATTTTTCAAATATGTACAATTAAATCTTCAAAATTTTCAATTGATTCGAATCAACCCAATTGAACAAGAAATCTCACCTCAATTACTAACCATGATGAAACAAAATAAAATGCAGTAATTTATAATTTAGTTCATATTATAGAAATACAAATCACATATTTCGAGCTACTCGACGTCGATCTTATCTTTCCCCTTCTTACTTGAGGATTCTGAAACGACGTTCATTATGGAATAAAATAATTAAAATAGATTAATAATACACAACTCAATTCTCATTAAATTTCAAATTTTATACTACATTTGCTTAATCTTCAATTTAGTCCTTAAACCGAGACTAATTTAATCTCCACATTTAACCTCAAATTTTTATACTAATTTCAATCTAAGCCAAATTTAGCTCCTTATTTTCAATTCTACCACTTAATTTCGAATTTTTCACAATTTGGTCCATATTACTCAAAATGAATAATTAATTTCACAATTTAGTCCTTTTCCACTTCTAACTTAAAAATCTATCAATTTAATCCCTAAAACTCTAACTAATCAACAATGGTAACATCATCAATCTTAAAAATTACTAAAAAAATATAACATGGATCGGTTAATCTATAATACAGAGATTTCAAAAACGTAAAAATTACAAAAAAAAAAAAAAAACTATATTGCACTAACCAATTTTAGATTTCAACCCCAGACCCCCTAGGCCGTTGGTTCTCTCCTTCCTTCTCTTTATTTTCGAAACACCATCTGCATGAAAGAGATTTCATTCTCTTTCATTCCACTTTCATTCATGTTTCTTTTATTTTGTTTTCATTTAATGTGTTATTATTATTATTATAACATAAGTTTAATAGTTTAATTAAATATTTTTTTTTATGACAACTATCATCATCAACTACCCCAGCACCATCCAACATCATTTAATTAATGGTATAATTACTACTTTAGTCCCTTTTATTAACTTCAATCTATAATTCAACTTCTAGCACTTACGCGATTTAGTCCCTATACCTTAATAACTCCTAATTTTATGAAAATTACTTAATCAAAAATTTAGTTCGCCTCTAATAGAACTCCATAAATATTCATGTTCGATTTATGGAAATGGAGTCCCGAAGCTACACTTTCTGTCACCCCTGACTATCGGGTCGTTACATAGAGGCAGTCTTCAAGTGGATAAAGTTCTCAGTGATGAAAGGTTTATTGTAGTAGAAAGGAAATGGTTGGCTTAAGGCATGGAAGTAGTGCTGATTAACGTTTATGCCCCTAATACGATCTCGAAAATGGTTGCCTTCACAAGGAATGCATTATCACAGAGTTTCCAGAGATGTTCTTAAAAGCTTATGGATGACATCGGTGTCGGCGTCTTATTGGTCAAATCTCACCTTAGCGTATCTCTACTTCCGCATATTTCCTCTCAACATGTCTTTGCTGAAATCTCTCAATGAATGAATCACCATGGTTATGAGTATGTTAACTAAATCGATTTAATCCAATTCCGTTTAGCTGATTTAATCCAAATACTCAGCCCAACCCAACTCATTTTCAATTAATTAAACCCATTCGGAAAGTTGGTACTTTTATAGTAGGTATAACAAGTGCAGATGTGAGGCCGACATGTAAACTAGCGAAGCCTTATAAAAGAAAAAATAGTAAAATTAAATTTTATTATATCGGTTTTGGCATTGATAAGTGGCCAGTTTTGATATGTGAATTGATTTACATGATTTTTTTTTATATATGTAAATTGAACAGAGATCAAATTGAGGGAATACTCAGCCCTAAGCATGATTTTTTTGGTAGAATAAAACAGCCGTTAGGTATGAAGTCTTGAATCTCTAAAATCTATAAGCCATAAGTTATAGCATCAGTGGCTTCATTTTTATGTCACGGAATATGATTAAGGCGAATCTCTCATTTCCTACACAGCATTTGTTGAATGAGATGCACCTCTCTCAAATTGCTCTCATCTCCTCCCCCAGACTGAAATTGATCGATCAAAAAAGCATTGTCATTTTCTATTTCAATCTCCCTAAAACCTTTATTCCAAGCTAGGAAAAATCCTTCCAACATTAAAAATGGACTTGCTACCGAAGCTCATGGTAAAACCCCATAACCATTTTGCTTTGTCATCCCGTAACGTCCCTCCAATCGCTACACACTGCTCAGCAAAAGACACGGCTCCATCTGTATTCAATTCTATCCAACCTGCTTTAAGGGGCAGCCAACTTGAGTGCATGCCATTTGAGTGAAGTGACCCCCATTTCCAGTCAAAATCACGGTAGCTACGTGCCCAAACAAAAGCCACGTCCTCTACTACCTGCTAATCCCGATGGCAATCAGAAAAAACCACCTCATTCCTAGCTTTCCAAATTAGCCAGCAAAGACAGACAAACACCGTTTGCCACGCTACGCCGTCCTTGCTCAAGTGCTCACGGTCCTGCACATTCCGTGTTAGCCAAGTATGAAAAGGGAGGGAAAAGAAGGTACTATGAACCTGTCGCGGAACTACTCTCTTCCAGATGTTGCATGCAAAATCACAATCTCGAAGGGTATGGAGCACCGTTCTCCACACTTGTAAGGCACAACGGGCAAAAATCATCATTCGTTATGTGCCGCCGCCTCCTTTCACTTTTTGTTAGGATTCGGTCTTGCCACAGGAGCCAAAGGAAAACGTGAACCCGTTGAGGTGCCTTAATTCGCCAAATCCCTTTCCAAATTGAAGAAATCGCATTCTCCTGTCCAAACATTTGTTTATAAGAAGCAGAGGCTGAAAACCCGTCTCTATCACTCCACTTCCGAGCCAACCGGTCGTGACCCGCATCATCATTCGGCGGCATGGTGGCTGCAATGTGATCCATGACGTCTTGCGCAACAAGACTTCCAATGAGAGTCCAATTTCAAGTACCATCCACTGTAGTTAAATCACAAAGACGCAAGTGGCTATTGTGGTGATTAGGACCAACCACCTTTGACAAAGGACCAACCCGACAAAGCCAGTCATCCTCCCAGAAGTTAATTAATCTCCCATCCCCAATAGCCCAATAAACATTATGGATAACCTCATTCCACACCCTTGTTAGAGATTTCCAAGTAAAAGAGCAATTAGACCGCCCAATTGAGCTAGGGATAGTCTCTTGGATATTGTATTTCTTACGAAGAACTTGTACGCATAGAGCATCGGGATTAGAGATCAGTCGAAACCCAAGCTTAAGAAGGAAGAGCTTATTTTGCTCACGTAGCCTCCGGATGCCTAGTCCACCAGATTCAAGAGGCTTGCAACAATCATCCCAATAGAGTAAGGATACTCGTCTAGCCCCAGTAGTTGATCCCCAAATAAAGTCACGAGCGATCTTTTCAATTCCGTACAGTCTAAACTGAGAACTCTCACAGTGTACGTAAAATAATTAGGGATAGATAAAAACACTGACGTAGCTAAGGTGATTCGTCCCACAAGAGAAGGCTTTCTCGCATCCCATCCTAATAACTTCTGCCAAACCTTACGAACAATGAAGTCAAAAGTGGTCGAAGAGACTATCATGAAAGAGAGGTAGGCCAAGGTAAACTCCAAGATTACTCACACTCTGAAAGCCCAGGCGAGAACATATCTGTGCAACAATAGTAGGAGGCGTAGAAGGTGAAAAGAATTAGTTATTTTATTCTTTACACAAGCATTGTTTTATTGGTTACAATTATTTTATTTTAAATCTCTTATTAAACACTTATATGCACGCGTCAAATATTACTTGGCTAAACATTGTTTTTTCTTTTGACACATGTTCAATATCATAAATGCTCTCTCATTTCTTCACTGCAGTAGAAGACTGTACGGTTGACTTCGTTAGTTCGATATCATATCTTGCTTTGATTTTGCATAATCTCTTTACTTTAGAGTCGATATCATTTCATATGGTTTTATTTTGTTGATTTGAAAGAAGATTTTGATGCCGTTGACTTGCAAATTATTTGTGTTTTTCTGTTCCTCTCGTTTCAATAATTTGCTTTAATCTAAATTTATTTTTTAAAGTTTTGTTTAATTTAATGATAAATGTGTTATATTATTATTTATTGATAATACATGAAATTTATATATCCATTAGACATAAAAAATTATTGCTTATAATAATTGTCTTTTCTGAAGCACTAGATTTATTTTTAGACGTTACGAAAGTCAAATTTTTAACTATGAATATCAATTAGGTCTCTAACATATACATGTTCAATTTTTCTAAATTTTAATGCATTTAGAAGAATTTGGAAGGCCATATTTGATACCTATATGTACTATTACATTATTTTTAAGTCACATTATAATCATAATTTATTTTTCACTATAGTTTTGTTTTTAGACTTAGCAGTATGGGTTCATGCATCTTTATTTTTTCTATTCTTTTTCTTTATCTTAACGTCTCATGTTGTTCTTGGACTTGCCTTTCTTGCATCCTTCCGGTTAATTTTTTTCCTGCTGTTGCTGCTTACTGCTATTATGTCGTTGTTTTGTTATCGTTATGTTGCTGTGCAAAATTTTGTTGAAGAAGTGCCAAATCAATTGAAATCTCCACCTACAGTTGACACCTTGTTACAATATATGCTTTTCTTGTACGTCTTCAAACTCACAAGCAAAATTTGCACCAACAAATTCTCACCAAATGACTCGTGATTTCACAAAATTTGCAACAACAAAGTTTCTCTGCTAACTTTCCATGAGTCTTCTCGCTTCGAATTTACAGAGAGGTAGTGAAAATCTGAAGCTTTCCGTGATGGAAGTTGGGCTTATTTTAAATTTCATCTCAATTCCTTCGTTTCTTCAGTTTTACTCTTCGTCACCCACCCTTCTCTCTCTTTTCTTCACTGCAGTAGAAGTATGTATGGTTGAATTTACTGAATCAGTATCATATCTTGCTTTGATTTTGCATGATATTTTTACTTGCAATCAATATCATTCCATATTGTTTTGTTTTATTGATTTAAAAGAAGATTTTGATGCCGTTGACCTGCAAATCGTTTGCGTTTTTCTGTTCTTCTCGTTTTTTTAAATATTGATGGTGAAATTAGATTTTTTTAAAGAATGAGGTTAAATTTAGCTTAAGAATAGAATAAGGTTCAAATTGATAAAAGATATAAATATTGGGGCTAAATTTGACATTATGCCATAAATAAAATATAACTACCCGGTAGAAACCAAAAAACCCTGGACTTCCGCCGTCTTCCTTCGCTATTTGTTCTCAGTTTGCAAAAACCCTAATTTTGGACCCAATAACACAAACAGAAAACAGAAAGAATCCCAAATCAGAAAATGGTGATGAAGGTGAGACATTCATGGAGATTTCTTCTTTTCCGAAACTACCCTCGTCGATCTCCACTCAATATTTCCACCATATCTCAGGTACTCAGTCCCTCACCTCCTATTGTTCACTCCTTCAACAACATTTCTTCTCGTTCCCATTTCACAAGCCCCTTCAATCTTATGAAAGGATTATCCATTTTAAATTACAACTATCAATCTAATAGTTTCTCATCCGAGGCACAAAAAGACCCAGATCATGTTTTGGTATGTAGTGTCACTGATATTTTTACTGAGTTCAGTGGTAAGGATGATATAAAGAGAGAATTTGAGTTGAATAGTGTTGTTTTTAGCCATGAAATGGTTTTGAAAGTGTTGAAGAATGTTGAGTCTAGCCCTGATGTAGCAATTAGATTTTTTGATTGGGTTTTGGAGACTAATGGGGAAAAGCTTAGTTCCAAATCGTATAACCGGATGTTAGGTATTTTGGGTGTCAATGGGTTGATTGAGGAATTTTGGGGTTTGGTTGATGTTATGAAGAAGAAAGGGTATGGTATCTCCGGTGCCGTTCGTGATAGAGTTGCTCTGAAGCTTGAGAAAGAGGGATTGGAGAGTGATTTGAAGAGATTAAAAGGGGTCTTTGCTTCGGGATCTGTCGATAATTCAATCGAAAAGGTTTGTTCCAGGGTGTGTAAGATTATTAAGAGCGAGTTATGGGGTGATGATGTTGAAAACCAGTTACTCAATCTGGATGTTACGTTTTCAAATGATTTGGTGAAAATGGTATTGGAATATCTGGCTTCTGAGCCAGCGAAATCATTGATATTTTTCCGATGGATCGAGGAACGTGGTTTGGTGAAGCATGATGGACAGAGTTATAATACTATGGCTAGAACTTTAGGGAGGGAAGATTGCATTGATCGATTTTGGAAAGTTGTTGATGAAATGAGAAGCCTTGGGTATGAAATGGAAATGGAGACTTATACAAAGGTTTTCGAGCACTTTTGTAAGAAGAAAATGATTAAAGAAGCTGTAGACTTGTACGAGTTCGCAATGGCCGGTTCCAATAATCCTTCTATGAGCTCTTTTACCTTTTTGCTGAAGAAATTAGCTGTGTCTAAAAAATTAGACATGCGTCTGTTTTCAAGAGTTGTGAAGACTTTTGTTAAGAATGGGAATGTCTTGACAGATTCCATGGTTGATTCAGTTCTTAAATCTTTGACAAGTGTTGGTAGACTCGGGGAATACAACAAGGTTCTAAAAGTAATGCAGGAGAATGGGTTTATAACCAGTGGTAATTTACAGTCGAAAATTACTTTTAGACTTGCGAGTGCTGATAAAAAAGAAGAAGCTTCTGAGTTTATAGCATCAAATACTGATTTAGATTACAAAGCATGGGCATCTTTAATCGAAGGATGTTGTGCTGCCGGTGATCTCGAAACAGCATCAACTTATTTCGAAAACATGGTTGAAAAAAACGGGGTTTCCCATGCCGGCTATGCTTTTAACTGGTTGGTATATTCGTATTGCAGTAGGAAAAGAGCAATGGATGCTTGTAAACTTTTACACAAGTATGTTAGTGAGAATCGGTTAAAGCCATGGCATGATACTTACAAGGAACTGATAAGGAAGTTATTAGCTCAAGATGGATTTAAAGATGCGTTGAGTCTCTTCGATTTGATGAAAAACGACGGTTTTCCGCCCTTTATCGATCCTTTTATCGAGTATGTTTCAAGGAGGTCAGGTAGTGGTGATGATGCTATTGCTTTTCTCAAGTCTATGACTTCACGAAGGTTTCCATCTATGTCAGTTGTTCTTCGTGTTTTTGAAGCCTTTTTCAAAGCTTCAAGGCGAAATGAAGCACAGGATTTGTTATCGAAGTGTCCGAGTTTCGTTCGCAACAATCCCGATGTTTTGAATCTCTTTTGTTCGATGAAATCAGGTAAAGTTGTTGCTGCACCTTCTATGGTTGCTTAGTCTTCATTAGCTATAATTTATCGCATTTGTTACAAAATTTTTGGCATGAAATCTTTAAAGTTCTGCTGCCATAAAAAAAAAAAGATATTTGAAGTCTTTGATGATTTTTCCTGTTAGTGCTTTTGAATTATGATGTGTATTTAAGAATTTTAGACTTAATTGCTTTAATTGGTTTATGTGGTGGATACATGGTGAATTTCGCTTTTCCGACAACATATTTGGTACTTGTTATACTTATTATGTTCGAGTCATGCTCGGGTCAAATCCGGGTCAAGCTCGGATTGAGTATAACATGCTTGATACGAGGAACTGTAAGATCAATCCAGATATGTGCAGGTTAGGACCAAGATATGATCTTGGGAAGAATATATAGAATAATCATTTTGGTAAATTTTCCTTTTTAGTCCTCATCGTTTCTTATATATTTTCATGTTCCTAAAGATGTCCAATTGATGATCATAATTGTTGTAATGCTAATGCTTCAATGTTGTTATGTTAATCCATGTGTCACAATGTCTTATCCATGCTAAATTAATATGATCCATGATTCATTCTCCTTGCAAAAAAATGTAACATCGATTATCAAAATAGAATGTCTTCAAAATCGAGTGAAATAAAATTTAAAATTAAAGATTTATGTGATTTTTTATTTAAAAAATTGATTCGCTCTGAACCATGTAAATATCTCGATCATGTAAATTGATTTATGTGATTAAATCAATCAGACTTTCATTCTCGATCCAATTGATTCGTAAACCAACTAGTTTTATTTTTTATTTCAAATCGATACTTTGATTAATTCTTAATTCAATCAATTCAATTGACAGTGTTCATAAAACTGAAGACTCAAATCTAAATGATTCGAATTTGAAACGACTCAAATTTTAAAACTCAAATTGAATAGATATAAATTAAGCCGATCCAAAATCAATCCAACCCATCCAATATCCAAATTTACTCTAAATAAGCTTTTAAATTTACTCCAAATAAGATTTTTGATTGGTTCATCAAAAAGGGTATTCGATTGCTAACAACATTAAACGATAATGCTAGAAATATTAAAGCAGATCAGTTATATTTGTACCCAAAATATAAAAAAACTAGTAGTATATTACAATCAGATCCCAGAAATTCCATCAGCATTCACGAAATTTGATGTCAGCTGAGATGTAGCCGATGCAAGCCCACCGGGACTACGGCATGCCGAAGGTGTAGTAGGGGTCCGCGGTGTTCTCGGAGACAAGAACGGTGAAAGGGTGGGAGGAGTTCTTGGAGATAGGTTGACGAACTCTAATGCTTGTTGTCTCAGTTCTACAGGGTAGTCAGCGATGCACCCAATCCTCGGCCCAGCTCCCGTTGACCATTTGCGGGACAGTTGATGTCCTAATTGGTACGATTTGGCTGCCTTCTTGGAGTTGATCCTTTGCAATATGGCTCTTTCAGGCACCTCAGTTCTTGGGCTTTGAAGACCGCCGGATAAAGACCTCTTGTAAGTGTTTGTGGTCTTGGTTTGATTGGTTTCGGGTGATTGTGATGACAAATTGTTCTCCGTGTTGTCAGTTTCAAGTTCGGTTGGCACCGAGCTTAGAGAAAACTCGGCCACTGTCCCAACACTAGTGGATTTTCCATAACCGTGACTATCAGAATCATCGGTCGCGCGGCGTATCTGAACATGAAAAAATGTCATAAGAAACAACAACCAACAGAACATCAAAACATAGAAATTCCAGTTGGGGAAAGTCGATAGGCTGAAAGTTTACCTCAACTTCATCGAGGTTCACTCCATGCTCTTTAAGAAACGATAGAAAACTGTCAAGACTATCATCTGCCGGCCGGTAATGTCCGCTATACGCAGAAATGGACTGAAAAAAATTGAAGAACTATCAAGTCATTCAAACGAAAACAATACCTAATCAAAATCATTATCAACATCTATGAATCAATACCTTAAGATCTCCGTGTTCAACCACCAGCCTACCAGCGGCTAACGTCGCTCCTCCGGCTAAGAAACTCGAATGATGAAACATTCCTTTCTTCTTCTGCAAGGTACAACAAAAATTGGGTTTAAGTTTCACGATGTCTTCTACGAAACAAGACAAACAGTTTCCGTTCATATTTAAATGCTTACCTTGCCGGCATACAATTTCTTCGAGGTGCTCATAACGAATATCCATTTCCCTTCTTTCAATCCTTCGATTGTATCGAGTATGTTTCTGGTTTGTTTATGGATAATCTTCCCTTCAACAACAATGTACTCATAATGTACCCTCTCTTGCTGTTCCCCGTACCCGAAACACGAAAAACATATCAGGATTACACAACAACTCAAATTAATAGTTTCATACATCTTATGTTAGAAATTCGAATCTATATCGAATCGAACGATATTGAGGCACTTACGGGTCCGAGATACTTGATGCATTGTTGTTGAAGCTTCGATCTCGGGCACTCATTAAGATTAATATCTTTGCCATCACCTAAATCCAACCTGTGAAACAACACAAATCAAAAACTCCATGAGAGCTCGACCAAGATATTTCAAGTTCATAGTTATATTATTCCAACTCTTCATTGTTCCTAAAATACCCATGTCGATGACCAAATTCTACACTTATTTGGACAAAAATCTCCATGAACAATTAATTGCTTAAGCAACCTTTTCCTTTTCCATTTTGCACATATTTGGACATAACCCCTTAAGCAAACCAATCACGAACTCATACCCTAAAAGGCCCTGGCCCCCTAAAATAAAAAAAATTTGCACTTTTGATCCTCCAAATTTTATAAAATTATAAATTAATACATAATAAAGTTGCAATTTAACCCCAAAAATGAAAAACTTTTAATTTAACTCTTTAAAAAAACTATAAAAATGCAAGCTAACACAATGATGAAATTACATTTTAACTCCCATAGAAATACATAACTAATAACTCCAAACCCAATAAAAATTTTCTAACTTCGCCCCCGCCCTAATCCGACACTCGCACCCAAGTCCGAGTAACATAGGATTCTCACATTGAATTTAAATCTTACCAGTAGAAAAATGGTTGACCAGCATCAGCTTTACACCACTCTTCATAGTAAAAATGCAAATTATGCCCGTAACGATGGCGTGGATCAATCTACAGTTCAACAACAAATAAATAAATTTTCGTTTAAAATAAAATTTTAAATTTTTTTTCTGATTTAATTAAGAGAAATTACAGCTTCAATCCAATGTTGAAAAGCTAATTTTTGTGCTTTGGCGTCTTCCGACAATCCCTTCCCGATCTGAAAAAAAAAAACATATTTTATTATTTATGCAAAGCAAAAATATAAATAAATCAAGAACCGCCGTCAAAATCCAACTTTTAATATTAAAAAATAATTTTTTTGAAAAAAAAAAGTAAACTATTAATCAGCTATACTAAAACACAAACTTAGTAATAGTTTAGGGGCTTTGATGTAGTTTATCCAAAAATTTACCTTCGAAGCATTTAAAAGAACACGACTCCACCTTGAAGCAGCAGTTTC
>CM076903.1:44065224-44279001 GCA_039519145.1 Kokia cookei
GAAATGTTCAAATGGAAAATATGTTTGTGTTAGAACAAATGAAAGTGATTACGTTGCAAATGTAATTTCAGCCCTGACAGCTCAGAAACTGATTAAAAGGGATGCGAAGCTTATCCAACTTACGTTCTTGATTAGAAAATGTCTGAAACGAAGGTGAGTCAGGTACTAGTAGTTTGTGAATTTCTTAATGTTTTCCTGAAGAGGTACCTAGTTTACCACCTATTCGAGATGTAGAATTTGTGATTGAATTGGTACCAGGAACTACTCTTATATAGATCGCCCCTTATCGAATAGCTCTTGTTGAATTGAAAGAATTAAAAGCTCAATTGCAGGAATTGCTAGAACGTGGCTTTTTTCGACCCAGCATATCACCGTGAGGTGTACCTATTCTTTTTGTGTAGAAGAAAGATGGATCAATGAGGTTGTGTATTGATTATAGACAGTTGAATCGAGTTATAATTAAGAACAAATATCCATTACCGCGTATTGACGATTTATTTGATCAGCTAAAGGGAGCTATAGTATTTTTGAAAATTGATTTGAGGTCGAGATACTATCAACTAAGGGTTAAAGAGCAAGACGTATTGAAGACTGCTTTTAGGACTCGATATGAACATTATGAGTTTTTAGTGATGCCGTTTGGGTTAACAAATGCACATGCAGCTTTCATGGATTTAATGAATCAGGGTTTTTGACCTTATCTAGCCAAGTTTGTGGTAGTGTTTATTGGCGATATTTTGATATATTCGTTAAATGAATTGGAGCATAAGGAGCATTTACGAATTGTACTACAAACCCTTCGAGACAAACAACTTTACGCAAAGTTCAGCAAGTGAGAGTTTTGGTTACGTGGAGTGGGCTTTCTAGGTCACATAATTTCAGTAGATGGCATCAGGGTGGATCCTAATAAAATATCAGCAATAGTGGATTGGAAAATTTTGAAGACAGTATCGAAAGTTCATAGTTTCCTGGGACTAGCTGGCTATTGCAGACTATTTGTTAAAAATTTCTCTATTCTTGCTTCACCAATGACTAGATTATTGCAAAAAGATGTTTCGTTCGTTTGGAATGAGAAATGTTAAAGATGTTTTGAGCAATTAAAGAATATGTTAACAGAAGCACTAGTTTTAACACAATCGGAATCGGGTAAAGAATTTGTTGTATACAGAGATGCATCTTCATGTGGTTTAGGATGCATTTTAATGCAAGATGGGAAACTTATAGCATATGCTTCGAGGCAATTGAAAGTCCATGAACGGAATTATCCAACGCATGATCCAAAGTTGGTAGCTATTGTGTTTGCTTTAAAAATATGGCGACACTATTTATATGGAGAAAAGTGCCACATTTTTACTGATCATAAAAGCTTAAAATATTTAATGACTCGAAAGAATTAAATTTACATCAGTGAAGGTGGTTAGAGTTGCTGAAAGATTACGATGTAAATATTGATTACCACCCTGGAAAAGCCAACATTGTTGATGATGCTTTGAGCCGAAAGTCTCTATTTGCGTTATGAGCTATGAATGTAAATTTGAAATTAGAACCTAATGTTCTATCTTGGCGGAGTTGCTAGTAAGGTCGTTACTTATATCAAAGATTCAAGATTTACAAAAGACAAACTCAGAACTGTTATCCAAGTTCAAAGTAGCTGAAAGTGGTGAGAAGTCTGATTTTGGGATTAGAGAGAATGAATGTTTATACTTTCGAGGTAGGTTATGTATACCTAACAATGCTGAATTAAAGCATGAGTTGTTGAATGAGGCTCACCACAGTGCTTAATCGATTCATCGTGGAAGTACAAAAATGTACAATGATTTGAAACAACATTACTAGTGGTCTAGCATGTAGCGAGAAATATAAGAATTTATGTATCGATGTTTAATTTGTCAGCAAGTGAAGGCTGAGCATTAAGTTTCATCGGGATTATTACAACCGATTATGATTCTATAATGGAAGTGGGATAGGGTTACAATTGATTTTATCTCAGGATTACCTTTAAGTCCGAAAACAAAGATTTTATATGGGTTGTTGTAGATCGTTTGACGAAGTCTGCTCACTTCATACCTGTTAGAATGGATTACTCATTTGAAAAATTAGTCGAGTTGTATATTTCAAAAATTGTACGATTACATGGGATTCCAACGTCCATTATATCAGATCGTGATTCGAGGTTCATTTTTATATTTTGGGGAAAACTATAGGAAGCCTTAGGGTCAAAATTAAATTTTAGTACTACTTTTCATCCACAAAAAGATGGTCAATCAGAACATTTTATTCGAATTTTGGAATACATGTTACGATGTTGTATTATAAAGTTTGAGGGCAGTTGGGAGAAATATTTGCCTTTAGCCGAATTTGCTTACAATAATAGCTACCATACAAGTATTAAAATGGCCCCGTTTGAGGCGTTGTACGAAAGAAAATGTAGAAATCCATTATGCTGGTCAAAATTGAGTGAACAGAAAATCACTGGTGTTGATCTAGTTTGTGAAGCGGAAGAGAAAGTAAAGATTATTCAAGGCAATCTAAAAGCAGCATTTGATCGATAAAAATCCTACACTAATTTGAAACGAAAAGATATTGAATTTGATATTGGAGATAAAGTATTCTTGAAGGTATCTTTGTGGAAGAAGGTATTAAGATTCAGCTGAAAAGGAAAGTTGAGTCCAAGATTTATCGAGCTGTATGAAATTCTAGAAAGAATAGGACCTGTCGCATATCGTGTGGCCTTACCGCCAGAACTTGATAGAATTCACAATGTTTTCCATGTCTCCATGCTTTGACGTTACTAATCTGATCTGTCTCATATTTTAGCGGATGAAGAAATTGATGTACAACCGGATTTGACTTATAGTGAAGAACATGTAAAGATCTTAGCCCGTGAAAAGAAAGAGTTAAGAAATAAACAGTACCATTGGTTAAAGTGTTATGGAAATGACATGGAGTGGAAGAGGCTACGTGGGAAACGGAAGAAAGTATTAGGTCCAAATATCCACATCTCTTTTCTCGTAAGAATTTTTGAAGACGAAAATTTTTTTAGGGGGGAGAATTGTTAGTAAATTGTTAGTTATCTTTAAATTGTATAAGTGTTTAGAATAACTAGTTAAATAGTATTGAAATTTAGAAGAAGATTTAATGTCAAAATAAACAAAACAGGAGAAATGAATTAAATTGAGGGAAGTATAAAATATGATGGTAATTATCATAGAAGTTAAATAAGGAAAATGGGAAAAGAGTGGGTTTGCATGTCCAATAACCAAAATAAATTATAGTGGGTTTTGGTGAGAATAAAAGTAATATAAAAGTTAAGATTTTAATAATTAAAAATGTTATATTTTAGTTAAAAATAATAATAAAGAAATAAGAAAGAAAAAGAAAAGACTTTATTCATTCTTTCTTCTCTTAAACAAAAGAAATTGGCATAGAAACCTCCATTTTTTAAGCTTCAAGTTCGTCTCAGATAGTGATTTGCATGTAAGTGTTTTGAGTTTGGTTTTTTCATGATTTTTGTGTTGTTTAACTTAGCAAGGTTTATTCTATGCATTTTGTGAGTTGGATTTAGAATTTGGTAATGTTATGAAATTTAGTTGTATGAGATTATTATATTTTTCTTTAGAGTTTATAACTGAGAAAGTGAAACTATATGATTGTTTTGATGCTGAGACGATACAAATCGAACCCTTCGCATGTGATTACTCCATGTGAGGTTGAGATATAGTCGAATTTGTCGTACTTAGAGGAACCAGTTAGACTTCTGGCTCGTGAGGTAAAAGAACTACAGAATAAAAGAGTGCCACTGATAACAGTCTTGTGGAATCGTCACGGGTTGGAAGAAGCGACTTGGGAAAAAAGGCATCAATGATATCACAGTATCCTAACCTATTTACTGGTAAGAAATTTCAGGACGAAATTTCCCTAAGAGGAGGAGAGTTGTAATAACTCGATTTTTAGTGGTTCGAAAATAGTGATTTCGGGATCACAACTCTGACGAGTTAAGTTGAAAATTTATTTATTTTAGTACTTATGATTTCCTTAGCATCATATTAAATTTTGGTTATGAAATTTTAACGGTTAGATAGTTAATTTAGTAAAAAGGGTCAAATCGTAAAAGTGTGCAAAAGTTGAGATATGTAGTTAGAATGACCAAATGAGCAAATTAACCTAAAAAATTTTAGTGGGTGGATTAATATGAGATATATAGTCCATAAGTGGGATTAATTAAGACTAAATAAGAGATTGATTAAGTTAATTATGAAAGACTAAATATTTACAAAAATACCATTAAGTATATATATGAATTAAAGAAGAAAAAGATGAAATTTTCGTCTTTCTTTCATCTTCTTCGTGGAAAAAAAGGGGGAAAACTAGGGTTTTCATTGTTTTACTTTGGAAGCTTGATTAGGTAAGAAAGCCTTGACCATTTTTAGTAATTTTTATGTTTTTGAGTCATTATTAGCTTAATTTAGCTAACCCGAGGACTAATTTGTGAATTTGTCAAATGTTATAAGTCTTTCCATTGTTGGATAAGCTTGTTCTTGAAAACTTTGGATGGATTTGAATGCTTAATGATTGGGTTGGATTTTTTTGTAAAGTTATTTTCGGATGAAATTAGGGTTTAAAGACTAAAATGTGAAAATAAGAAATTAAGTGTACTTGGTGTAAAATATTTGTTTTTTAGGGATTTTTATATGAACTATAGATATTCGGCTAAAGTGAGTTTAGAAGAAAAATGGTTATTTTGCATGTTTTGTGTTTAAGGACTAAATTGAATAAAAGTAAAATATTAGGGTTAAATTCGTAAATTTCCTAAAAAGGACAAATTATGTTAAATGATTTAATTACATGATTTAATGAGAAATTTAGATGATTTATTGTGATAGATTACAATCATGCCACAGATCGAGGAAATAGAAAATTAGCAAAATAGTCTTTAAAGCTTATCTATAACTGTAATTCAGTCCGATAAGTTCGTAATGTTAAATTTTTATTAAAATTGTACATTGTTATATTCTCTATAGATGTTGCAAATGTGCTATGATGATTTGGAATTGAAAATGAGGAAAGCAAAGAAAGAAAGAGATATCAAGCTTTGAGCCGATGATTTGAAGCTGATCCGATGGCTGAGGTCCTGCATTTGTTGCAGAATCTCTATAGCTTGTGTGAGTAGAATAGTGAGTCGAAAAAATGTGAAATGAATCCAAAAATGAATTATAGGCCCTATGATGGTTTTGATTTATGTTTGATTTGCATGTTCTCTATAGCTTGTGTGAGCAGCATCGTTAAGCAACAGTTATTTGTAAAGATACCAAAAATGATGGTTGAGGTATCGCATATGTTACGAGTCCTCATCAGCTTGTGCGAGTAGCATCGTATACTGGTAACAGAGATAACATTGTCAAGACGACAAATTTTGATTATGGCTTATTGAAGCATAGTTCTATACTGGTTCGATTGATTTGTAGATTGTACAACACATGTTATTCGGTAAGTTGTTAAACTCTACGAACTTGCTAAGTATGAACGCTTTCCTATGAAATTGTTTTTTTTTTTAGATTTTATTTTGTTGCTTGAAGATCGGATCATCTCGAATAAATCACAATATCTTGGTAGCTCAATCGGTAGTACATACATCACTTGGTTATATGGAATGTACTAGGATGATGTTATCTTTTGTAATGCTTGATTTTGGTCTGGTTGATTCATTGATTTAACCTTAGGTTAAACTTATTTTGTATGTTTGCTTAATGTTGAAAGTAGGCATTATACATTAAAATGTAATAGTATGTGTGCTCATGAACACTTGAATTGTTTCTATTGTACTTTATGATTTTGCGATGAAGATTGTTCAATGAAATTGAAAACTTGTGTGAATAATTGAATTCTGCATACTTGTTTCGGTAGAACTCTTGCATGTATGGTAGAAGTACAAAGTAGGAGAGAGGTTGGTTATTGACTTGCATAGTATCGGTAGTAACATATGAAGTATTGGTAGTTCTGTTCATAGTAGTATCGGTAGTCTGAGTACTTGTATCGGTAGAAGTTGCAAGGTAAAACTTCTTAGCTCTCTGAAGTTTGAAGTATCAGTAGTAGCATGAATTGTTTTGGTAGAAGTCACCCTTGTATCGATAGAACCATCGCAACTACCAATAGGAAATTGCAGCCATTTTATGAATTGCTACTGACTTGAATTCTTTCGATACTTGTCTAACAAGTATAGGTAGAAGTCTCTCAGAACTGTGGAAATGACATTTTTGTCCTAAATGGACTGTATTGTTATTTAATTTGATAATTTATATTGTGTATGATTTAATAAGTTATTTAATCATATTAAAATGAAGTAATATTGGGAACTAGTCAACGTTAAATGATCGAGAAGACCCTCGAAACCCTAACCGACGATATTAATAGGTTTTGAGTGATACACCCTAAACTTACAATTTCCACTAACTCTTTGTGAGATAATATTTTTCATCTTGCTCGACCATCCTCAGCAGATCGGGAGATAACTTACATTCTTGGTCATCTTCAAAGTCTGAAGGTTCTTCTAGACACATCCTGCTCAAAAGGAGGCTCTGAGCCAGCAGCTGTGTCGCTTATATCATTGTTATTAAAGGACCTGGCATATGGACAAGAGGAGATCTAAAGAAAAAATGGATTTAAGAATGATTAACTATATGACATGACTATGACTAAAAAAGAATAGTAAAATGTTGCCAACTGAGACACAAAAATGTATCGTTTTCATTGAAATAAAGGTACTGGCCATGTGCCCTCTTCACAAAAGGATCCCTATTGCTCTCAGGCTTAAAGCAATAGATATGTTCTGAACATTATTCTGAAATAGTCCTAAAAACTACAGGAATCTCTTCCACAGTCCAATTCTTCAGAACACTTCCAGGGGTGTAAGGACAAACTCTTGATAGGTTCCCCTCTCCATTCCTTTCCTTAGATATGGCGTTAACGCTCAAATTTTTCAACAATCCCACAATCTTGATTGTCTTGCTTTCTCTCAATTTTCATTCAAGGTTGATGACTCCCCCTAACACGAATGTTTTAGATATGTGGGGAATTTTTTTTTTAAATTTAATTCATGTAATGAGATGCTATGCTAATGATTGATAAAATATTTGCAAAAAGACATTGATTCTAGTTCAATTCCATTAGAACAACTTTACTAGAAAACAAGTTTATTTACATAAGGTGGATACATATATGGTCGTGCCTTAATGCTCAAAGCGTTAATCTTCCTAAGAAGGCAAGCTAATTTTTGGCCCTAATCTAGCTCTGATTAGTATTTTAGGCTCAAAACATCGGCTTGAATGGCTAAGGCTTGTAAGTGGTTAGCCACTTCTTTAACTTGGGTCAAAGCTTTGCTTGTAACATGGTCCCTATCTCTATCCTGCCCCTGAGAGAGTTAGAGTTGTTTTTTTCCAATTTTTATTATTTGTTTCCACAGTTTCTTCGAGAAACTCAAGTCGTAGTTCACAACTCTGCAGTGAGATCTCAAGTTCTTCTACCTTCTTTTTTTTAACTCCTCATTCTTAGCCTGGTTTGCCTTCAGCTCAATCACAAATTCGAGACCACATCCTCTATATGCCCTAATGCTTTAGGGAAAATGATTAACCCATAAAAGCTTAAGGCAAACATGTTGACCTTTTTCCTTGCGTCAGGGTGTACCATGATTAAGTCTCGCTGGCTTTTCCAAGTGATGCACTTATTATCCCCTTTTACCTTAATCGAGGCCAAAACCTATCGCTCGCTCATCTCGATAAAGTTCATCAACCTCTTTAAGGAAGTTGGAACATTGACGGCTCTAGAGTAGGCTTTATCGACTTAAATCCTCGGGCAACATAGCAAAGTAGTGTACTCTTCTATCGTGGGTACCATGTCTATCTTTCCAAAAGTGAAGCAGCTGTAAGCAAGATTCCAATGTTGTGTGAGAGCTAAGAATATATGCTTACCCACCTTAACATCAAGTAGGTATGATAAAATCACCATATTCGCGGTAGAAAATCTGCGTTGTTTCGTCATCCCACTGATCCTATATTATTTTCAGCTCTTGCAGATTATTCTAAGTCACGTTTATCTGGGTGAAATCCCAAAACTCTAATATATGCCCCTTTGTCATGATTTCACCATTTTCGTGATGTCTTTCCTTTGACAATATACGCACTGCCACATTGTCCTCTACTTTACCAAGAAACCCAGTTTCCATGATAGGCTCTCTATCTAGCAATTGAATATGAATCAACACATTTTCTTTAAGATGAAAATGCAATGCAACCAAAACCAAAACAAAATGAAGTAAGCCAGTACAATTAATACACGAATAAAGCTTGAAAATATATTGTAATTAAAGCAAAGAATAAAGGTTAAAAGCGTCTCTCCTTTACAGTCTATTCAGGTAACCACTAAAGGTTCGACATGGTTGTACTTAAGGTTGAGTCTTAGGGCATGTTACATGCGGTTGGGTCCTAAAGTAAAGGTACCTGAACTAGCATATTTCTCAATCCTCACCCATTACAGGCTGAAATGGACCTAGTTCAGCTTAGGGGGATACATTTCCCTATGTTTGCACAGAGGTGAGGACCTCACAAAAACATAGGTACGAATATATCTCGAAAGCGATCTACTATCCTTCACGAAGGTGAAGAATTGATGAAGGAATAGTTTCTCACTCCCACTTAAGAAGGGTGAAATAGAACAATCATGTCATGCAATGCGTGTGAAAGTGTATAAAGAGAAGCTCTCAAACTTTCGACTCAACAACAAAAGTAAAACA
The DNA here is from genome assembly GCA_039519145.1 of Kokia cookei. Lineage (NCBI taxonomy): Eukaryota > Viridiplantae > Streptophyta > Magnoliopsida > Malvales > Malvaceae > Kokia > Kokia cookei. The sequence continues at coordinate 44,074,010 of CM076903.1, forward strand.
TTCACAGACATTCGTATCAAAGCAACACACAAATGATGAAATGCAAGAAAGGGATCGCAAATTAATTTTAACCAAATTCTCAATTTCCAACAAAAAGATAAAAAAGTAATCAACTCGCGGCTTGACTCTCTTATTGTCCCCATTGGAGTCGCCAAGCTGTTGAAACCTTTTTTTTAATCTCCACTTTTTATTTTAAAAATGAAAATGGAGTCGCCACCAATCCTTTTTAATTTGGTGTGATTGAATCACCTTAAAAATTTTTTCATTTTAATAAAATGTTAAAATTACTAAAATGATTTTTGGTCTACAAAATCAGAAAAATGGGTTTGGGAGTCGGTTACATATGAGGAAGGATTAGCACCCTCATAATGCCCAAAACTGATACCTAATTGATTACTTGGTGTCTTAGTGTTGGAAATCGAGAGTTCAAGGAGAATTTAAAATGTGATCCATAAATACGTGCAAATAGTGTTATTTGATGATATTACAAAAAATTTACTAAAATAAATTTTATGAAGAAATGCTCTTTTATTTCAAATCAATTGAGAAGAAAAGTCATGTCCAGAACGTTAGGGCACAACATATTGAATCTTTGAGAATAAAGAACATTTATTAACTAATTATTAAACAAACCTTATATATTTTCAATTTTAAATAGGATATTCAATTACATAGGTTCAAGAAAAGAAATCATACCCAGTACGTTAGGGCATAATTTCTCAAATCCCCAAAATAAAGAACTTTACCTCGGTTTTAAATATTGCTTATGTGTTGCGCGAAAACAAATACAACATTTAATGTGTGATTAATTTGTTCGAGCATAATACAAAAATGAACGAAAATATCTAAGCATAATATTCAATACAATAATAGTGAAAATAAAATAGCCACATGAAATAATACTATAATATAATAATAAAAATAATAACAATAAAAGGTAGTAATAGTAATGTTAAAAACGATTTGACTATAATAATAATATTATTATTATTAATTTCAGACAATAAATAAAAAATTCACAATAATGATAAAATAAACATAAAATGAAAAAAATAATTAAAAGGTAAAAATAACAAAAATTGCATAATTTAAATGGAAAAATATAAATATCGTGAATTTAAATTGCTAAAAATAAATAAATAAATAACAATAATAAAAATAATAGTAAAGTAGAGTAAAGGATTGAATTTAAAAAAAATAAAAGCGATTAAAGTATAAATTGCAAAAACCAAAAAAAAGGGTCTTAAATAAATAAATAAAGGACTAAATTGAAACTGTAAATAAATTAAAGGTAGAAATTAAAAAAAAGAAGAATATAAAGGATTAAATTAAAATAAAATAAAAATACAGGGACTAAAAGGGAAAATATCCCAGCCTCTATGCACGTGTCACTCCCCAAGGGGTCAATGTTGGGTCAAGAGACTAAAATGTAAGGAAAATAAAATTATTGGGGTAAATGTAAAATAAAACAAAATAAGACAAAACAAACGAAATTAAAAAAAATACAAAAGCAGAGGGACCTGAGAAGAAAATATCCCATCCATCGTATATGTGTCACTCCCAAAGGGCTCACTGTGAGTCAAGGGACTAGATTGAACAAAGATAAAATTAAAGGGTGAATTTAAAAAATCAAAATCAAGACTAAATTAAAAATGTGCCTAAAAGAGGAAGGATCTGGAAAGAAAATATCCCATCCCCTAAAAAACACGCAAATCTTGGAGGATCCAGGTCGGGTCATTGAGTCAAGTCCAAAATGACGCCTTTGGGTTTTAATTTTAAAGTTCTTGGGCCGAATGAGATTGGGGTTCTATAGATACCAGGTTAATATTTCTTAATTTCCACAAGATTAATATTTGTAAATAAGGAATTTAAGAAATTTGCTTATTTAAAATTTCAAAAATATTCACCAATTAATTTCAATAATGGATTATTTAATTCCTTGGTAAAAATATTTTATTTCAATAAGTTCACCCAATAAAGATTAAATTATTATAAACAAATAAATACTTAACAATAAAATATATCATACCTTTATTTGCCATTTTACACATATATGCTTTTAGTTATCAACTGAGTTTTACCAAACATTTTTTTTAATATAGTTTTATCAAACACTTTTAAATAAACAAATAATAGAATTAGTCAAATCAATAAATAGAATCAATTGGTTAAATTAGTCGCTGCAATCAGTTATTAGCGAATTGTCAAAAAGGGTCGTTATATTTTTAGTGTTGTTCTTGAACTTTTTTGAATAAGGAAATTATGGATTTTTTTTGTAACTATGTGACATTGGGTTAAGAGATTAGATTATTTATTTGTTTGGTTGGACTTGTGCATGACATCAACATGCTATATACTTACCTAAACTTGGTCTGATCTATCATATGGGTCTCAAATTTTGCCCATGCAAGCATGTGTTTGAAACTAGTTATAATCAAGACTCTTTTAGGCTCATCTATATTTTATCTAATTTTTTTATTAAAAATGTTAATTTTTAAAATATTTATAAATTTGATATATATCATTCTATTAAAATTTTAATTACTAATAAGTAAATTCAATATATTTAATATTTATGTATTTTATTTCTTTGTCACTTAACGTAAATTACATAATATATAAAAAAGAAAATTAACATATTATTAAATTTGAATGTGAGCTAAACTAGGATTAGAACATGAATATTGCAAACCAAGACAATTTTTTCCGATTCAAATATCAAGAAGACCTTTAGGCTTCGACAAATAACCCAACCCTTAAGTAGGTTAAGAAGTGACCTTTTTGCCCTTTATTAACCCTACCAATTGTTGATAAAGTCAACCATGAAACCCATTATACTCATGAAATAAGCATTGATTTCACAAATTTTCATAAATTGAACTTATAATCCCTCATTCTTTCCATTTGATTGTACCTATTGACCTGAAACAATTGCTAAGTCTACAAGTTGTTAAATTTGCAAGCAACAAAGTTTTAGTAAAACTTGCTACAAAAGTGGGCACTTCTACAAAAGCTGCGAATGATACATTGTAATCAAGAGACAATATTTTTTTACATAATTCAATTTTCATACATGTGTGGAGCAGAGCTCAACGAGATGAATCCACTATCCTTAAAGAAAATACAACAAGCGATTGTAATTCTAACACAACCCAATGACGGATCCTTATGATGTGTCACGAACTAGCTAAAAATTTGACCAAGGCAAGTGCACCTATCAATTAATAGTATAACTATGGTGAGCAAAGATACCTTTTCCAGGAAGACTAAAAGTACTAGTAATTACTATCTTTCTATTATTTAACAGAATATATCGAGTGATTGATTAAAAACTAAAATTAACTATATTCATTGCTAACGAACACAACAAAGAACAAATCAAAAAATTAATCGGGTAATAAACATGAAACGAATCAAAACCCAGGAAACAATTCACCTAGATTTCATTTGTCACTATCAATCTAAATTGCGCAATTTCTTTACTTAGTATCTTGATCCGTAGAAATTCCTAAATTATGCAAATATCTCTTTTAAGCATAAGAGCAACAAACTATAGGTTTATTAATTGAAATTTGTTTCTAATTAAAACCCTTACTAGAATTAACTCGTGCTATGGATTCCCTTATTAGACTTGACTCTAATCTGACAGATTTATTTAATCCTAGTTCCAGGATTGCATGCAAAATTACGCAAGATCTACTCTTAAACAAGGTTTATTCAACCTCCGACTTAAGCACATCAAACATGGATCAATAATCTAGAAATATTAAATTAAGAATTAAGCACACATAACTGAGAACAAGAAACTAAGTATTAATTGCATAAAATAAAAATCAAACGACAAAATCCATCATAAGTTTCATCTCCTTAGGTATTTAGAAAATTAGTTCATGTTTGAAAATAAAAACATCAAATATACAATATAACTGAAAGAAACAAAGAAACTCATGATAAACTCCTAAGGAATCAATCCTAAGGAATCAATTGACAAAAATTTGCTTCAGAATTGGCTTCAATGGTGTTTTTCGAGATTTTATGTTCAATATTCTATGACAAATCACTCCTATCTTCTTACTTTTTTATATATACGTCTTAGAATGCTTGAACAACTTAAAAATCATGATTTTTCACTATTTGGTGTGAAATCCCATGAAAACAACACGATTTACCAAACGCCCGTATGGGTCACATGATCATGTGTCCAGGCTGTGTGGAATGGGTTAGCCCATGTGACTCTTGTAGCTTGCTCTGATTTTTCGGTATCCACTCCTATTGATGGCAAGTGCCCTATTAAGCATAAAAACTTGAATTTAAAGGATTATGAGTATAAAATTCACAATTAACATTGAATAATCATCCAAAAATGCATGAAGAATGAGATAAAAACATGTTACTTTTAGCACTTCTCACCTTACTTTTGTATCTCAAAGGCTATATCTATCCCAACTATATAAGGTTTTTAAGACCTGCTAACATAATGAAGATCAGTCACAATCTCTTCTATTCAGTAGATAGAATAGTTGAATACAATATATTATCTGTGACCAAGTAAAATGGACTTGTTGCTAGTATGCCTTCCATGCTCTAAGTCATCCCAATTTCCTTGATCCAAGGTATTCAATACACATGATATGATTTGACTTAATCTTATAAATATGTTTATCCAAATGAGTTGATGTCTATTTTGTTTAACAATATCAACAAGACTCAAATATTTGGTTCAATAAAATGTTATTCTTTCGAATATGGCAAGTTATTGTTGGATCGCAGTGGTGGAGGAAGTGGGCACTTCTTTAGCACATTACAACTTCATATACTTCAACAACACCAATGAAGTTAGAACAAATGTTGTAGATGCAAAATACTACAAAGTCAACCTAATAACTTAAATTAGTTTTTAAAATCTATATTTAAATTTAAAATTTTATATTATAATAATTTAATATATTCAAGATCATTTTAACTATATTATAATAATATTGAACGTGTCATTAAAATTAGACATATTAATTTTTATTTTTATTCACTAAAGAAATCAAGATAAACCCTTGGAGTTTCTATCTAATAAATCTTATTTTCCAAGTTACAAAATTCAAACCCATCAACTAAAAAACAAGAATCAAACAATTGAAAGGTTTTGTCATAAGTTAAAATATGGCTACCACTATATTTGGTTTGGTGTATAGTTTAAAAGGAAAAATATTAGTATATACCAAAAATCAACTACTTAATTAGCATTTTATTTCTAAATTATTTTCCTAACAAATAGAAGTTAAAAAAACCCTCACAAAAACACAACAAAACCTTAAAATAATTTTGTAAGATGTTAAAATGGTTTAATATCATTAAAAAAAAGCAATTCCATTACATAAAGAAAAGTTTGTACACATATAAGAATCTATCGAGAAGCAAAAGAGAAAGATGGCCCGCCAAGATCTTATTGTCGTTGCACTTGTTTTCATGACTTTGGTTGGGGCATTTACCACCGACAAATGACCTTCACCAATCCCTTCCAAGGCTTCTTCCCCCACTAAGTCGTCATCTTCTTCTTCCCCGATTTCCTATACCAAGTCCTCTTCCGCCAAGTCACTGACACCATCCTCCAATAGGCCTTCTTCATCACCATCAGAATTCGACGGAAGAGCACCCAAATCATCTCCTAGTGGAGCCCCAAAGAGTTTTTCAAGCTCTTCCTCTCCTAGCCATAGCAAAAGTGACAACCCTGAGACCATGAAAGGATCCTCTTTTGACGCTGAGTCACTCGAGGACATCTTATCCCATCCTTCACCAAATTCACTGGAAAAGTTTTTTCTCTTCTTCAAGCCTTAAAAAACAAGGAAGATGCAGCTGATAGTGAAAGCTTGAATTCCAATAATGACAATAGTCCTGGACTAGCACCATTTAATTCTGATGCAACTAAACCCATCATTCGCATTGTCAATATTGTAGTTGTTATCGGATTCTTCCTCTTTTAAGCATCACATGATATTCTATTGGTTATTTTATTTTTTTAATATATATTTTTAATCAAATAGTATTCATCAATTGTGCTATTTACCTTGTTTCTTGATTCGATTAATATATTTGTTTAGTTATTTTAGTGAGTGAAATAAATAAGTTTTTGATAACGGTAGTCATTCTTCGCCATGGATTTGATAATAAGAACACTTCCTTCAATGGATTTATTTCATTGTAAATATTATTTTTCAATGACACATGTACTAGTAATTTTTGAAGCGACAGTGGTGGATAATTTTTATGTTGGGCAAAAAAAGTTTCTGCTTATTAAATATCATTATTATCACTCTTAAAGTTTGTGGAGATGAGACCTCATAAAGGTTCATTTTAGGCCTTGTTTATCTTACATTTGCTTTGTTTCTATGTTTCTTAAGTGTTTTATTAGCCCCCCCCCAAATTTTATATTTGCATTTGAATATATGGGAGGTGTTTGGAAAATAAAGTTTTAGGTGGTTTTTAGTTGATTTGGGCATAAATGGAGGATTGAGTAGTCAAACCCTCTAATTGTAGTGTTTGAGGCATTTGCCAACGATAAATCACCTTCACCAACCCCTTCTAAGGCTTCTTCCCTTGCAAAGTCGTCATCTTCTTCTTCCTCGGCTTCCTCTACCAAGTCCTCTTCTGCCAAGTCACCGACACCATCCTCCAACAAGCCTTTTTCATCCCCATCGAAATCCGATGGAAGAGCACTCAAATCATCTCCTGTTGAAGCCCCCAAAGAGTTTTTCAAGCTCTTCCTCTCCTTGCCATAGCAAAAACGATAGCCCTGAGATCGAGAAAGGATCCTCTTTTGACATTGAGCGACTCGAGGACATCTCATCCCCTCCTTCACCAAATGTTACTGACAAAGTTTTAACTCTTCTTCAAGCCCTAAAAACAAGGATGATGTAGTTGACAGTGAAAGCTCGAATTCCCATAATGGCATTCCTACACTAGCACCATTTAATTCTGATGCAATTAAACCCATCATTGGCATCGTCAATATTGTAGTTGTTATCGGATTCTTCCTCTTCTAAGCATCACATGATATTGTGATTGGTTATTTTATGTTACTTATTTATTAAATTAATATGATTTTTAATTAAATTGTCTTCATCATTTGTGTTATTTACCTGGTTTCTTAATTCAACTACTATAGTTGTTTAGTTTTTTTATTGAGTAAAATAAATAAGTTTTTGGTAATGGTATTCATTCTTCCCCTTGGATTTGGTCATAAGAATAATTCCTTCAATGAATTTATTTCATTGTAAATATTATTTTCATTGACACCATGTACTTGTAATTGTTGAAGCGAAAATGGTGGAGAATTTTTATGTTGGACAAAAAACGTTCGTTGTTATTAAATTTCATTATTATCACCCTTAAAGTTTATGAAGATGAGACCACAGTAACAGTTCATTTTAGGCCTTATTTATCTTACATTTCTTTTGTTTCTATGTTTTTAAAGTGGTTTATTAGCCCCCTCCTAATTTTATATTTGCATTTAAATATTTTATAGTTTTTCTGTTGTTCTTGAACTTTTTTGAGTAAGGAAATTATAATTTTTTTTTTGTAATTATATGACATTGGGTTAATAGATTTGATTATTTATTAGTCAGGTTGGGCTCATGCATGGCTCAATATCCTATATAGTTACCAAAACTTGGTTTGACTTATCATATGGGTCCCAAATTTTGCCCATGCAAGCCTGTGTTTGAAACTAGCTAAAAATCAAGACCTTTTTAGGTTCATCTATATTCCATCTAAATTTTTTTATTAAAAATGTTAACTTTTTAAAATATTTATATATTTAATATATATCATTCTATTAAAATTTTAATTAAAAACAAGTAAATTCAATATTTTAATATTTATGCATTTTATTTCTTTATATTTTAATATTTATGCATTTTATTTCTTTCTCACTTAACATAAATTACATAATATATTAAAAGTAAAAATGAGTAAATTCAATATTTTAATATTTATGCATTTTATTTCTTTCTCACTTAATATAAATTACATAATATATTAAAAGAAAAAATAACATATTATAAAATTTGAGAGTGGGACAAACTAGGATCAAAACATGAATATTGCATCCCAAGACCAGTTTTTTTAATACAAATATCAGGTAGATCTTTAGGCTTTGACAAATAACCCAACCATTAAATAGGTCGACCAGTGACCTTTTTGCCCATGATTAACCCTACCAATGGTTGATAAGGTCAACCATAAAACCCATTATACTCATGAAATAAGCATTGATTTCATAATTTTTCATAATTTAAACTTATAATCCTTCTTTCCGTTTAGTGGTACTTGTTGACCTAACACAATTGCTAAGTCTACAAGTTGCTAAATTTGCAAGCAACAAAGTATGGAAGAACTTGCTACTAGGGGTGAGTATTTGATCGAGTCGAGTCGAATCGAGTCAAAAAATTTCGAGTTGGTTAAGTTGACAAATCCTATTTTAGAAACCAAACTCAGTTTGAATTTTTTTCGAATCAAGTGAAAAATTTTCGAGTAAAGTCGAGTTGAGTTAACAAATCATATTATTTATACTCAATGTTGTATTTACATGGATCAATTATTTAACAGACAAAGTGCAACATTATTTAACTAAATAAACAATATAATGGTTTTGCCTTTTAACTTAATGTGTAAACATTTATCAAAACGACATAGTTTTGCCTTTTCTTATTCAAAATTTTGGATAATTTGAATTGTGTAATTCATATTCGAGTTAAACTAAAAAACTTGATTTTTTATTCAAGTTCATCCGAATAACTCAATTAACTCAAATAACTCAAACTAATTAATTTAAAATTTAAAATTTTTTATCTATTTTTTCAAATTGAACCAGATTTTGCTCACCCTTACTTATTGCGGAAGTAGGCATTTCTTCAAAAACTTCGAATGGTACAATGTAAACAAGAGACAATTTTTTTCATAGTTCGATTTTCCTAATGGAACTCTAAAGGAAAAATCCATGGCCATGTCATCTTCTAAAAAGGAACTAATGAGTGGTGATTACCTAATAGGGTTCTCTACGTGTCTCAGAACGATGATAGGCAAATGTCACACAAGTGAGTTTAGGCAAACCCATATCACAAACTCGACAACTATGAACAACCTTTGTGGCCCATTCTAAAATATCTACATTCCTGGCAAACTCTGAATGAACTTCTTTTTGGCATAATCTAAAAGGATTGTCATTGTGGGGTGATTTAGATGGACCACCTTTATGGCACATCATGATAAGGTCCTTACTTTAATGAATGTCCTTTGTGGCGAGTTTTGTATTAAGCTAAATGGTGTATTCATTATGACTCTTAAGTGTATTCAATAAAATCAATATGGTATAAAGTATCTACTAATTATACGGTAAAGTACTATATAAAGCTAAAATTCGATTAAAGACAATAAATTTAAGAGATGTAGAGATGTAATGTAACACCTCAAACTCGACCTAGACGATAAGACCTAATCTGGAGAGTTACATCAATGTTCTTTAAAAATCCTTCTTTTGAAACAACCCAAAATAAAAGTTATATAGACCTTAATATCCATAAAACTGAAATCAAAGCTTAAGTCCTGGAGAGTCAGATTATGAAATATTACTGAAAACAAAACAAAATAAAAGTTAACTAATTAGTAGAGTGACCGAGCTTCCGACTTGCCGACTTAATCAATTCTGCGAATTACGTGAAAATTCATTTAATAATTTTAGTGAGTAGTGACTCAATGGTGTAACAGAAATGAACTCAAAAAAATTATAAACAAATCATTAATCGTTTAGTGTCGTATATTCGATATTAGATTCTGATGGCATTTATTCAGTCTTAACAATTCAGACATGATAACTCAGTTTAATTCAAGATACAGAACAGATCATACACAGATGCAGTTTTTCTACCCCCATCCACTACATACCATTTCCATCCAACCAAACACACCATATAGGGTATTTAACACCCATCCAACCCTACACACCACAAAGTGTCTGTAAGACACATTACAAAAGTTTGCAATCTAGCTACTAGATCAGAGTACAGATATTAGTGGCTTAGCCACTGATTCAAATCATAATACTTCCTCCTTACACAATTCCTACCTAATGCAGATGAAGATTTCAAATGAAAGATAATAAGTTTGCATATACAGTTATTCATGTACAATTTACGCTCAACTGAATATATTAATAATGAAAGCATTTATTTAATTCAGACAAACCTTACAGTAGGCCTACATTTGCTACGCACGACGTTTACTATCCTAGGGAAAATTTCAGTGATTGGGCCCACATGCCCGTGTAGCTAGAGAGTTGGCCCGTGTGGCTCTACACAGCTTGGCACATAACCATGTGGACCTGTACCCAAAATAGCGAGTTGCACAACCTAGACACACGCCCATCTATCAGCCTATGTGCCTTACATAGTCTGTCACACAAAGTGAGTTATAGTGTATGATCACACGCCCGTTTGCCTCAGCTTCAATGACAGAGAGTTATATGACCTGTCACACGATCGTGTGGCTCAAACGGTCTACCACATGGCGTGGCACATGGCAGTGTGGAGTTGACAATCCCATTTTTCGGTAACCAAAATAGTGAGAAAAGGGTTTTCAGTACATACATGATCAGAAATCAAAGTAGAAGCAACAACTATGTTTCTGGTACCTAAAGACGAGTCACTAGATACCAATTACCCACATAAATTTAAGCAGTCAAACTACTAGAGCACAAAATCAAATTACGTCGAAATACTTCGGCTCAACCCTAATTATTAAAACAACATCCCTTACCTTTATGCATGTAGTGATTTACGAAACTAAGACGTAGTGATATCGTCAACCTCTTGATCCTCACCTAAAAGGGAAAATCAAACGAACCCTTAAGCACAAAAATTGAACAATTAAGAAACTAATTTGACAAGACGAGCGAACGAACACTAACAAAAATTCATAGTAAAACTTACATAATTAACCTCTCGATTGAAGTATAATGACGCACATAATTTTCCCTGATGAGAACACATCAAAATTTCATCGGAAAGATTCAAGAACAAACACACGAAGAAGAATGATGAAGAGCAAAAAAAGAGGAACGAACGAGAAGAAGAAAAGAGAGAACATTAACTGAGAGGGAAATAAACAAAAATTAATCTAAAGAAAAAGAAATAAATCTATAATTTTAGTTACAGAATAGTATTAAAAAATATATATCTACGACACTTATACAGAGACTCAAAGACAAGACCAAGGGAATAAACAGATGCTTAACCAGTGAACCACTAGGCTCATCGTTGACATAATAATGCTCAGAATAAAACTTAAATTGAGGGTTCAATGCTAAGGTGAAGTTAAAAGAATTAATAACAAACGATCAAAATTTTAGGGCATTACAACTCTCTCCCCTAGAAGAAATTTCAAATTCAAAATTTACCTGATTCAAACAGATATGGATATTGTTGGCATATCGAATCCTCAGTGCTGTGATTCCGCCACAGGACCTTAAGCAAAGGTATAGTTTTCCTTCGCAAAACTTTAACATCTAACTCCAGGATCTGAACAGGTTCCTCCTCAAAGGTCAGATCGAGTCTCACCTCAATCTCATCAATAGGGACTATGTGAGAAGGGTCAGACTGGTACTATCTTAACATCGAGACGTGGAACACATCATGGATTTGATCTAGTTTAGGGGGTGGTTTAAGCTGATAAGCGACAAGCCCGACCTGTTTCAAAATACGATAAGGTTTAATAAACCTCGAGCTTAGCTTATCCTTATGTCTGAAATGAAGGACCTCTTCCCACGGAGAAAACTTCAAAAACACTTGGTCACCCATAGAATACTCAATATACTTACTCTTAAATCAAAGTACGATTTCTATCGGTCAGAAATAGGCTTAAGATTATCTTGGATCAATTTAACCGTACTCTTAATTTTAGAAACTAGCCTGAGACCAAAAACCCGACACTCACCCAATTCAGTCCAACACAAAGGAGTATGATACTTACTTCCATACAAAGCCTTGTAAGGTGTCATCTGAATACTAGACTGATAACTGTTATTGTATGCAAACTTGACCAACGGTAAATAATCTTCCCAACTGCCCCTAAAATCAATCACACAACTCCGCAGCATATCCTTCGAAATTTGAATGACTTACTCAGACTATCCATCAATCTGAGGATGATACGTGATACTAAAATTCAATCGAGTGCGCAAAGCCTCATGTAGCTTCTTTCAAAATCAAGAGGTAAGATATGAATCCCTGTCTTATATAATCGAAGTTGGAACTCCATGTAACCTTACAATTTCAAAAACATACAATTTGGTTGGGTTCTATAGCAAGTAATCCATTTTGACAGGTAGGAAATGAGCAGATTTGGTAAGTCAACCGACGATAACCTAGACCGAATCCTTCTTAGTGGGTGTCAAAGGTAACCCGCTCATGAAGCCCATCGTTACAAGCTCCAATTTCCACAGAGGAATCTTAAGTGGCTGTAACAGAATAGAAGACAGCTGATGCTCAGTCTTTACCTTTTAGCACGTCAGACAATGAGACACAAAGGTAGTCACTTCTCGTTTCATACCCGACCACTAGTAAAGTTCTCGTAGATCTCGATACATTTTGTTCCCACCAAGATACATAGCATAAGGGATACTATGCTCCTCCTGCAGAATTGATTGCCTTAGCTCAACGTCATTAGGCACACAAATCGGACCCTTGAAGCACAAAACTCTACCACTATTCAAACCAAAATCGGAGGTTTCGTCCGACTCAATCTGACGCAAACGTTAAACCAGAAGCTCATTATTCAACTATTTAGTTCTAATATGATAAACCCAAGTTGGTTTAACTTGTAATTCAACTAGCAAACCTCTATTATCCAACAAACTCAGACAAGCAAACATCACCCTCAGATCAGTCATCATTTTATGACTTAGAGCATCGACTATCAAATTGGCTTTATTTGAATGATACTCTATCGTACAGTTGTAGTCCTTAAGCAACTCAACCCATCTACACTGCCTAAGGTTTAACTCTTTCTGAGTTAATAGATATTTGAGGCTCTTGTGATCAGTGTGATACACGTCTCATCATACAGATAATACATCCAGATTTTCAGAGCAAAGACTACAACAACCAGTTCGAGATCGTGAGTAGGGTAGTTACCTTCATGCAACTTAAGCTCTCAAGACGCATATGCCACAACCTTATCATCTTGTATCAAACACATCCCAACCTAACATGAGATACATCACTGTAAACCACAAACTCCTTACCAGATTCAGACTGTACCAAAACAGGAGCTTGCGTCAAAATCGATTTGAGTTTCTCGAAACTCAAATGTTACTTATCAAACCGCTCAACAAATCTCCAGTAGTAACTTGCTAAACCTTGGAAAATTTGACACTCAGACACATTCTTTACCTGTTTCCACTCAATCCTAGCCCTAATTTTCTTGGGATCAACTCAGATCCCAATGGTAATTACAACATTCCCTCAGAAAATAAACCTATGACAACTAGAACTCGCAAGCTTAGCATACATTTGTTTCTCACGGAGTGCTTACAGAACAATACGAAGGTGTTTGTCATACTCAATTTCAGTCTTGGAATAAATCAAATGTCGTCGATAAATACTATGATAAATTGATCTAAATACGATTGAAACATGTGATTCATTAAATCCATAAACATTACTAGAGCGTTCGTCAAATCAAAAGGCATAACCAAGAACTCGTAATGTCCATAACGAGTCCTAAAGGCCATCTTTAACACATTAATCTCATTAACTTTGAGCTGATAATAACAAGAATGAAGATCAATCGTGGAAAACACAAAGGCCCTATGAAATTGATCAAACAAGTTGTCGATCCTCGGAAGCGGATATTTATTCTTAACTATCAACTTGTTCAGTTGATAGTAATCTATACACATTCTTATCATATCATCTTTCTTCTTGACAAATAGAACTGATTGTTCCCATACAAACACACTCGATAAAATGAACCATTAATCAAGAAGTTCTTGGATTTTATCTTTTAACTCTGCAAGCTCCTTCGATGCAATGCGATAAGGTGCAATGGACACAAGGGTAGTACCCAAGAATAGATCAATATCGAGCTCAACTTCCCTATTCAGTGGTACACTTGGCAACTCCGCAGGAAAAAATCAGAAAAGTCCCTCACCATTCGAATGTCCTTAATAGAAAGCTTTGCGGAAGTAGAATTAGATACGAAAGAAAGGTATGCTTCGCAACCTTTATAAACTAACTTTTCATTTACTAGGGCGAAGATTACATTAGAAAGGTAATTCGACGCTCCCCAACGATAATGATCTCACAATTCTTGTTGGTTCTCAAGGTAACCCTATTAGAGGCACAGTAAAAACTGACTCGATGTTCCACGAGCCAATCCATTCTCATAATCAAATCAAACTTACCAAAAGGAAGTTTCATTAAGTTGGCCGAAAATACAACTCCTTGAAATTCTAACGGAATCCGTCTATATACCTTGTCAACCTGAACTGATTGACCCAAAGGACTAATCACAAAAACCTCTCTAGTAGTACATTAAGAAAAAATACCTAGATTTACAGATACAATACTAGACATATTAATCAAAGCAAAATAGGGAACAATTTAAATAAAAAATATACACGTTATAACGTCGACGTCATCCTTATCCTCACGGTGCCTCGCCATGTACACAAGCACAAGTTGATGTGCCTCAGTTTGAATCGCACCTCTATCCGATGCCTTTTGTCCTCTACAAGAACCATTACCACCCCTAATCATACCACAACCCTTAGGTAGCTATTACTGAACGAAACCCAAAGCTGAGATTGTGCAGGAGCTAGCACCTGATTTAATTGGTGAGGACAATCCTAAACTTGGTGCCCCATCGATCTATAATAGAGACAAGCCTCTGATTTTCTCTAGTACTCGCTTGGATGGCACCTCCCACAATCACTACAACGTGGAACCTTATTCGATTAAAAAATTAAACAGATACCTCGATCCTCAGAGGCCCGTTTGATCTAGCTTGTTTCTTAGGGTATTGAACAAAATTAGAAGGACTCGATTATTTCTTTACCTTAACTTGACCTCTCCCCTAGTCCCTCATCTCGCACTCAGTGCGTTTAACCTCTTCCATTATATTTTCCTTATCAACCAAGACTACCAAAACCTGCTTCCTCTTAGGAGCTATTAGAACTCGCAGATCATAATGCAGACCTTCTTTAAATCTCACACTCTTTTTATAATCAGATGCCACCAAAGCCCAATCATACCTACTTAATCTCAAAAACTCGGTCTCATATTCGGCCATAGACCTCTTGCCCTGAACGAGGTTCATAAACTCAGATCTACGAGCCTCAACATAACTCGCCCCCACGTACTTATTATGGAAGGTGTCTTTAAAGTAGTTCTAGGTAATCTATTCGAGGTGGGTGCCCTGCTGAACTGTCAACCATCACTAGTAGGCTTCATCTCAGAGTAAGGAGATTGCACCCCTTTAGTTTCTAAGTAGAAGTGCAATCAATATCGTTCATGATGCGCTTGGTGGCCTCAAGTCAATACTTGATTACGGTAGGGGTGACTCCAATGACTCCGTGAACAATTCTGCCCCATTCGATCAGAGTCGTTCAGTAATCAACCCACGACCTCCAAATCCAGATTGGGTCCCGATGACCTACTCAAGTACAAGTAACATAGCCTGGGATAGTACGTTTTCCTCGACAGTAGGGGTTTGAGGCCCAATCTGAGTAGTAGGAGTGCCTATAGACTCACTAACATCAAAGATAGGCAAGCTGCCTATCGAAGAAGACTTAGTTGGAGCCCTCCCTTTGTGCCCATGCATAACATGTTCACGACTAGCGCATGAACTCATTTTATTAGTGTATCTACAATGTCAACAGTGCACAGATCAATGTAGTATCATTATCAGAATTATCATATTAGCTCATGTCAGAATGCTTATTCATACAATAGTTTCACACACTACAATGTCTAAACTAAGCACAATAACTGAACAAAAATACTTACAGGTTCAACGCCGGAGACTCGGTCCTTTATAAAATCAATTATCAAAGTTACTGAAAAAGAAAAAATTTAATTCAAAACACATTTTACCAAAACAAGAGCATGAATACACAGTCTAAGTGTTTCAAACCTGGCTCTAATAACACTAAATGTAACACCTCATACTCGACCTAGATGATAAGACCAAATCTAGAGATTACATCAATGTTCATTGCAAATCCTTCTTTTGAAACAACCCAAAATAAAAGTTATATAAACCTTAATATCCATAAAACTGAAATCAAAGCTTAAGCCCTAGAAAGTCGGATTACAAAATATGACTAAAAATAAAATAAAATTAAAGTTAACTAATAAGTTGAGTGACTGAGCTCCCGACTTGCCGACCTGATCCATTTTGTGAATTTCCTAAAAATTCATTTAATAAGTTTAGTGAGTAATACTCATTGGTGTAATATAAATGAACTCAAGCAAATTATAAATAAATCATTAATCATTTAGTGCCTGATTCAATATCAGATTCAGATGGGATTTATTTTGTCTCAACAATTCAAACATGATAACTCAGTTCAATTCCAAATACAGAACAAATTAGACATAGATGAAGTTTTTCCTGCCCCATCCGTTACATAGCATCTTCGTTCAACCCAACACACCATATAGGGTATTTAATACCCATCCAACCCTACACACCATATAGTGTCGGTAATACACATTACAATAGTTTGAAGTCTAGCTGCTAGATTATAGATCATAGATATTAGTGGCTTATCCACAGATGTAGAACAAAACACTTCCTCCTTACACAATTCCCACCCAATATAGATGCAGATTTCACGTTACCGTTATTCACGTACAATTTATGCTCAATAGAATATATTAATAGAAAAAGTGTTCATCACATACCGAGGTCCAGTACTCAATTCACATCACAATATAACATTTTTTACAATTCAATTTTGTTCATACAAACCCTATGGTAAGCCTACTTTCACTTCGCACGACGCTTACGACCCTAGGGAAAATTTCAAATGATTAGGTCCACATGCCCGTGTGATTTCACACGGCATGGAGAGTTGGCCTGTGTGGCCTTACACCCAAAACTGTGAGTTACATGGCTTGGGAACACACTCGTGTCACCTACCCATGTGACCCCAATTCACAAACAGTGAGTTACACAATATGATCATAAGCCCATGAGTCAGCCCATGTGAACCCTGCACCTAAATCTCCTACAGACGGTTTACCACACGCCTATGGCTAGCCCGTGTGCCTCAATTTTAACGGATAGTGAGTTACACGGTCTGCCACACGGTCTACCACACGGCTTGGTACACAATTGTGTGGCGTCGATAGTCCCATTTTGCAGAGATAAAAAATAGTAAAAATGGGGTTTTCAGTACCTACCTGATTAGAAATCGAAGTACAAGCAACAAACTATGTTTTTGGAACGTAAAAATTAGTCACCAAGTACCAATTACCTACATAAATTCAAGCAATCAAACGATTAAAGCACGAAATCAAATTACGTCAAAATACTTCGACTCAACCCCAATTATCAAAACAACATCCTTTACCTTCACGCAATGCAGTGATTTACAGAACTAAGACGTAGTAATATCGTCAACCTCTCAATCCTCGCCTGAAAGGGAAAATCAAATGAACCCTTATGCACAAAAATTGAACAATTAAGCAAGTAATTTGACAAGACGAGCGAATGAATGCTAACAAAAATTCAGAGTTAAACTTACGTAATTAACCTCTCAATTGAAGTATAACGACACACACAATTTTCCCCGATGAAACCATAACAAAATTTCACCGAAAAGATTAAAGAATGAACACACAAAGAAGAACGATGAAGAGTAAAAATAAAAGAGGAACGAACGAGAAGAAGAAAAGAGAGAACAATGACTGAGAGGGAAAATAAACAAAAATTAATCTAAAGAAAAAGAAATAAATCTATAATTTCAATTGCGAAATAATATTAAATATATATATACGATGCTTATGTAGAGATTCAGACACAAGACCAAGAGAATAAATAAATTCTTAACCATTGAACCATTAGGCTCATCATTGACATAACAACGCACAAAATTAAACTTAAATGGAGGGTTCGATACCTAAGGTGAAGTTAAAAGAATTAATAACAAACAATCAAAATTTTGGGGCGTTACATGAAATGGGTTAGCATTGAAAGTTTGTTTTGAATAAAGATTAGAATATGTATGTTCGAAGAAGGTATCTATCAGCTGTGTATGTCTAATATTGCTTATGTATTGAAGACTTGTTTATTGGTTTTATGTACAATTGAAGAGTTGATAGTATTAGAAAGAACCATGAATTTATCCTTATTATTTAAGTTGTTCCCATTTGGTCATCCTTAGCATACATTTTTCACATTTTTTATTTAGTTATTTCATTTCTAACTTAATGGAACTCAGCCTAATTACCTTTGAATTTAAAATATTTTTAATACTGATGTCGTTGCATTAGTCTATTTAGCATTGTGCCCAGAATTGTCGCTGCAGGAACTTGTTCAGAATTATCACTGCGTGAATATGTCCAGAGTTGTCGCTGCATAAGCAGGTCCAGAATTGCACCTAAAACTGTCGCAGCATCTGACACTGTTTGGTTAACACACCATAAATGTATGAGTTGTACAGTTGGTGTAACTAACTAGTACGACCAGAGATTGCTAGATTTGGAGGGAAGGACACTTGTACTATTCAGTTCCAGTTAAATACTCATGAGAAGGAGAGAGAAAGGATCTTCTTTTGGATTGATTTTCTTCTTGAATCCATTTTTGAAGCTTGCATTCATGGCTGCTTAACCTTCTCAAGGGTGACTTGACAAAAAGGAGGAGGCAGATCTGCTCTTAATGACGAGCTCCTAAGTGCGACACAGGAGGAGAGTAAGGGAGCAAGTCGAGTAGCCTAGGAATAGTATTCTCCATTTTATTCTTTTATATATCTTTCTTAAACGCTAGTGATTCATGTTATTTCAAGTTTGTGTGGAAGTACATTTGATATTTAGACTAAATGATATCTTTTTCAAACTTGCCTTTATTGTTTAATCTTTGGGTTTGAATGTTTTGACCACAGAACTGTTATTGTAGTCACTGTCACTAGAAGGTGCAATGACAATTTAAGCTAACAAGCAAGACAAAGGAAGTTGCTTGGGGATTGAAGGAATTTAATCCACTTGTTATTGAATATGTTGTATTACCAACACTGGAAGGTGTGGTTAATGTGCATTTTAAGTCTTAGATCTTATAGAGAAGCCAAGTTTGGTAAGACATTTATTGTGCATTAATGCAGCGAAAATCACCTTGTATTTTAAACCTTATGAGCCACACTTAGTATTCTGCCGACTATTTACGTTAGGGACCCCATTTCATTATTATTGCATTTCATCTTTAATTTTACATTATTGCTTCGTGAATCAATCTCACAATTTTATTGCATTTACTTATTCATTTCACCGACAATTATAGACAACAAACATCCATCCTCGTGGGATCGATATCCGACAGACTCACATCTGTCTACTATACTTGCATCAACAGTGTATGCTTGCACAATATTTGCTGTGACGTTCATAGCGCGATCAAGAGTCCACTAATTTGTTCGTTAGAAGGACTTGTTTTGAGTGCAAGCTTTTTTTTTTGTAAACAAATTGTTTTAATCATTTTGTAATTAAACTTTCAAGGGGGGAAATACCTAGATGAAGAGTGAAGTTGCAACATGGTAAGTGATTTGAATTTAAAGAACATCTTGTATTGTTGCTTTATAATGGATTACTCTATAAGCAAGGCGTGCAAACATAAGAAGAGGTCCCGAATTGGGTAATACACTCTTATGTTAATTATCTTTACTTTCCAATTCTTATTATATCTTTACTTACAACTCACAATACAATTCATCAACAACTCTACACTATCGCATGATATAACAAAGTCAAAACTCTATAATTTAATTAACCTTTTAACATAATATAGATTAACTATATGTTTAAATGCGATGATGAAACGTTCAGTTCAGTTTATAGAAAATCGAAAACATTTTTAAGCATTGACTGAAGCAAAAACCCTTCCAATTCACCATTAAAATGGAACTTTCTAGTACCCATATGTTGTTCTCTTCATCATCGTCATGAACTCGTCCATATTTACCTCTCCATCATCTGTATTCAAAATTATCAATCATTAACTAATAAGCTTTCCTTCAAACTTAGATGACAAATTGTTTATTAAGATTGAAGAAGAAATGTTATTATAGCTTACTATCTTTATCAGCTTCTTCAATCATGTCTTGAATCTCTTTTTCAGTCAAGTTTACACCAAGCTCGTTTGCTATGCGTTGAATGTCTTGGGAAGATATCTTTCCCTGAATTCAAATGAAGAAGGATTAACAAAAATAAAATGTGGCCAAACTATCTATTAGAACTTCAAAAATGCTCCAATTGAATTCTTAAAATAGTATTTTATGAATCAGATCTTATTAATCTAACCGTTAAATGTTAGTTTAAATTTTACGTGCAACATATTTAAAATATATGAATTAAATTGTAAAAATAACTATACTTACTAAATGAATATATAGCTTGGATTTGACATCTTTGTTAATAAATTTTATGAGAGTTGTTTCGTTTTTTTTAACAAGTGTAGTTACACATGTATTAGCAATTTAATATTTGCAATATTATTTTGAACATGGTTGAGGAATTTTGATACAATTAACCTGAAAAGACAGAAGCAGATATTTACATTGTTATCTTGATCAATGATTTGGAATGCTTTCATAAGCTCTTCTTTAGTGTCTCTTTCACCAATTTTGGCAGTCATCATATACACAAATTCATCAAAATCAATGGCTCCACTTCCATCTTTATCCACATCTGCAATCATTTGTTCGATTTGCTGGTGTGTGCATGAGTGTGATAAAGCAGATTAAACATTAAAGGATTCTGAATATATATATATAAACTTAACATGCTATATATAGCACAACCAGGATATTTGAAAGATTACCTCTTCTGTCATCTCGAAACCCAGTGCCCTGTAATGCTAAAAATTATTAGCTCTATTTAGTTCTGATATCAGGTAAAATGTATGAATGCATGCATACCTCATGGCAACATTCAGCTCTTTGGCATCAATGGTACCTGGACAGCAAAATTCAGACTATAATTTAGTAAAATGTGGAGAATTGAGACTCAAAAGAATATCCATCTGGATATGAATATTAAGAACTTGAAATAAAAATTAAAGTTACATTCAAATCCGAAAGCATAATAAATTATGATGTAATTAAGCATATATACCAGATCCGTCAGTGTCGAATAGTTCAAATGCTTCTTTAATCTCTTGCTTCTTCTGTTGGCTTAATCCATGGTGGCGTCCCTTATGCTTGTCTTTCCCTGGTGTATCTTTATAAGTACTAGACTGATGAAAGTGATCAAAACATTTATTAAAACACTATTCTAATTATATAATAGACTAATTTAAGACATTTTTCGAGTCATCCATATTATTAGTGTATGAAATTTTAAACACAATTATAATATAACAAAAATTACACAAATTTAATCGGATTATATCCATAATTGCTTCAGAAAATTATATCATTAGTAATAAAAAATAAAGAAAATTATAATTACTAATAATTAAAAAATATATTGAATTAAGAGCTAACATACCATTCTTAATTCAGATGAGATGGAAACTCTTCAGAGAGAAAGTACCCAAAAGGGAAAAAGGAAAATTAAATCTAAAGATACTAATTCAAAAACCGAAAGAACAGTGTATAAAACTAGGATTTTTTTTTTATGCATTTGGCATTTGATTTAGATCCGATTTTAATTGCATCGTATTTGAAATAAAATATCTTAAATTTTCATACCAGTCATAATCGTGGTCTTGCAATATTTGCTACATTTAAGCAACCAATTAAAAAAAGTTGTGATAACTTCAAAAGTATTATATCAATTTACTTTTGAATTGAGATGGCAGTCCCTACTTTAATTTGTCCTTACTTTTTAAAATATTAGGCTTAAAGATATAACACAATCATCTACAAGTAATTTATTTAGCCCATAATCAACCATACAAGAAAGGAAAAAATAAGATCAATCATACAAACCACTTCTATACATGAAAACTCAACATTTGAGAGATCTGCAACTCCACAATTTTTCATTAATGGAACCTTTGAAGCATAAGGTATAATGACAATTGAAGAACTAGCATAATATACATTGTGGGTTAAAAGCTTTGGTTGTATTTATTTATATTTTGAATATAAGTTTAAAAATTTTAATGATTTGATTTTATATAAATCATTTTAATTATATTTTTATAACATTACAATATTATAATTCCATGTGTGTCATTCAAACTATATATATATAATGTTACAGAGTTAATTTGTATGCTCAAAAACTTGAAATCTTGAAGATTTTGTTGTAATTTTAAATATGGTTATTGCTATATTTGGCTAAGTATACATTTTAAAAGGAAATATATGAGTATCAATAAATAAACATTAACTATTAAATAAACTATTTATTTCAAAAATGTTCCTAACAAATAGAAGTTAAACAAGCCTAATTAACAATAAAACAAAATTTTAATACACTATTATTAGATGTTAAAGGTTCAATTTTGTTCATAACAAAATCACTTCTCTTACACACACATATTATATGTGTTTGGAAAGGAATTTTGAAAGGTTCAAAGTATCGAGCAAATGTATCTTCGCTCTAATTGTCAATTGTGCTTCGGTGTGCTAGAAGGAAGTTGGGGAATATCAATCGCTCTGCACAGTACTTAAAAATTCACTTGATTACTACGAGTTTGCAGTAAATAGAATTTTGCTCGTTTTGAGTTGAGTCAAAGGTTTCGATGAACGGTAGATGTGTTTTATTGTGGTGTGATTGATTGTTGGATTTGGATGTTTGAACTTGGATTAGGTGTGGAAACTTACGCTTTTGGAACTTCTCTATGTTGTATAATAGGTAGGGTATCGAAACCCCTTAACTTTTTCTGTGTTTTTCTGCATTTTTACCTAGTTTCGTCACTGTTTATGGGCACATGGGCTGGCACACGGGCGTGTGTCTAGGTTGTGAGCCATCAAAACAAGGTTTAAGGGACACACGGGCTAGACACACGGGTGTGTGTTGGATCGTGTGTATATATTGTTTTGTGACACACGAGCTGGGCACACGGGTCTGTGCATACTTGGTCGCGCTATGAACGTCATAGCAAATATGTGCAAGCGTACACTGTCGATGCAAGTACAGTAGACAGATGTCTTACCTGTCGGATATCGATCCCACTAGGATGAATGTTTGTGTTTATAATTATCGATGCAATGAACAGATAAAATAAGATAAATTGTGATAATAGTTGTTGAAGCAATCAATAGGTAAATTTAGTAAATGTATGAGATTGATTTGTCGAAACAATAATGAAAAATAAAAGAAGTAATGCAATGATAATGAAATGGGGTTCCTGACATGAAAAGTTGGCAGAAAACTAAATGTGGCTCATAAGGTTAAAAATCACAGGAAAATTGT
This sequence comes from Kokia cookei, assembly GCA_039519145.1. Classification (NCBI taxonomy): domain Eukaryota; kingdom Viridiplantae; phylum Streptophyta; class Magnoliopsida; order Malvales; family Malvaceae; genus Kokia; species Kokia cookei. The sequence continues at coordinate 44,097,637 of CM076903.1, forward strand.
CGCTGCAATATGGCACAATGAACATCTTACCAAACTTGACTTTTCTATTAAATCTAAGACTCAAACATGCAAGAACCACACCTTCCAGTGACAGTGACTGTAAGCACACCTCCGTGGTCAAAACAATTAAACCCAAAGATTAACAGTAAAGGTAAGATTGAAATAGATATCATTTAGTTCTAAATATCATATGTACTTCCATACAACTTGAATTAACAAGAATTACCAGTTTTTAAGAAAGAGAAATAATAGAACAAATGGGGCATTCTATTCCTAGTCTACTCAAATTGCTCCTTTACTCTCCTCTTGGGTCGCATTTAGGACGCTTCTTGTGAGGAGCAGATTTGCCTTCTCTTCTACACTAGGTTGCCCTTTTGAAGTTAAGCTACCATGGATGTAAGCTTTTAAAAAAAGTTACTGAAGAAGAAAATCAAATTCAACCGAAAAAAATATATTCTTTCTCTCTCCTTCTCTTCAGTATTTAGCAGTAACTTCACAGTACAGGTGTCCTTCCTTTCAAATCTAGCATTCTTTAGCCATACTAGTTGGTTATACCAGTTGTACAACTCACACATTTCTAGTGTGTTAAACAAACAACTGTCAAGTGATGCGACAGTTCTGGGCGCAATTCTGGATCCTCTTATGCAATGACAACTCTGGATAGGTTCCTGTAGTGACATCTCTAGGCTCAATGCTAAACAAACTAATGTAACGACATTAGTAGTAAAAATATCATAAATTCAAAGGAAATTAGGCTGAGCTTCATTAAGTTAGAAAATGCAATAACTAAATTAAAAATACTAAAAATGTATGCTAAAGATGACCAAATGGAACAAATTATACAATAAGTAGGGAGAAATCAACGGTTCTTTCTAATGCTATCACACCCCTAAACTTGAGTTTTCACTTGTCCTAAAGTAAAACAAAAACTAGCAAGGTTATAACAAAAATTTTATCAAGGTAATGATCATTCTAGCAACTTGAATCATCTAAAATCCTAATGAATGAATCACATTCAAATGATAGAATATTGTGCCGACAATTCATAAGTATGAATAATTAAAAATGCAACTTCATCAATGCTAACATCATGCTTTAAATCCTAAATTCTTTCTACCAAAACAACATTTATTGTCCAGTAATATATATATAGAGAGAGAGAGATATTTTTTCTTCTTTTCCCTTTTTCTTTTTTTTATATGTGATTGAGGGATGTCGTTGCATTACTATTCTCTTGTTCCTAGGAAGTAACGATGGGATGCAACAAACTTCCAGGGAGTATGTAATTGCGCCGACACACACTCTTGTTGTGACAACCTTTGGCTAGATTACTTTTTCTAACATTTGCATTGGAGTGTTCCCCCTTGACAGTTCATAATACACCCACATTGGAGTGTCTTTTATTTATAACTATACTTATATACAAGTAGCTGTAAATGACAGATTCATTCAAGATTCAAAGAATGATAATATTCATCCATTACTAATGCAATCTAAGTCATTCATCCAAGAATTGAAGATAAAACATTCAATCAAATTCATTCAACTCATTCATTAACAGTTCACATGATTTAAGAATTAAGTATCAAATGAAAAAAATCAAGCACATTTTCAATAACCATGCATGCTTCATTAAACTCAAAAGGAAAATATTTTAAAATGTGGGTGTAATTGCGTTTCCATTCCCATATACATTCCCCCAAACTTAAATTTTGCGTTGTCCCCAATGCACTAACAGTAATTTACAATGCAATTGTGCCAACAACGATGAGTGATGCCTTGTGAGGGAGAGGAGACTTTGGACAACAAGGGACCTCTCAATGAAGCCTCAATTGATTGCATGACTTGTGGGAAAGACACTCCCACTATAAAGGAGGCCAAGGCCAAAAAATGAAATGACAAGGCAAAAGTAGATGAATAGAGAGCCAATGTAACCACAGATCCATCTTTATGGCGTAAAGTAAATGAAGTAGAGAAGATCGCAGACTCCATCAACATCTGGCAGATTTCTTAAGTTCAGTGATGTCCAATAGCCTTTTCTTCCCTACAGCCTCGTAATCCATGTTCACTAGCTTGATCGCCCAAATTGCTTTAAGTTCCAATTCCACAGGCAAGTGACATGCTTTACCAAAGACTAGTTGATACGGTGACATCCCAAGTGGGGTTTTGTATGCTATCCTTAATGCCCATAACGCATAATCAAGTCTAAAAGACCAATCTTTCCTTGATGGGTTCACCACCTTCTCGAGAATATTCTTAATTTGTCGATTAGAGACTTCAACTTGGCTGTTGGTTTACGAATGGTAAGTGGTCGCCATTCTATGGTTAACTCCATACTACTTCAGTGTGGCTGCTACCTGATTATAGTGGAAGTGAGTACCTTGGTCGTTGATTAATGTCTTAGGCATGCCAAAACGAGTGAGTATATGCTTATGGAAAAATTGTAACACTGTCCTTGCATCATCTTTTGGGACTGCAATGGCCTCTACCCACTTTGATACATAGTCAACAGCAACTAGGATATAGACATTTCCAAACGAACTTGGAAATGGTTTCATGAAGTCCATACCTCAAACGTTAAAGAGTTCAACTTCCATGATTAGTGTTGTAACATCTCATTGCATCGAGATATTGATCTGGTGCACTAATATCGGTCACATAGGTGCACAAAGTTGTGGGCGTCTTTAAACAAGGAAGGCCAATAAAATCCTGACTGAAGAACCTTTGTAGCAGTTCTTGTACCACCAAAATGACCTCCATAAGGGGCATCGTGGCAATGCTTCAGGATTGAAAGCATTTCTTCCTCTGGAACACAACGCCTAATTATATTGTCGTTGCACACCTTGAATAGGTATGGCTCGTTCCAGTAGTATTTCTCTATATCGTGAAGAAATCTCTTATTCTTGTAACTGGTTACACCCGAAGGTAACTTCCCACATACCAGGTAATTGACCATATCAGTATACCACGGGGTTGCATCGACAGCAAACAACTTCTCTTTAAGAAATGCGTCAACAATTTGAAATGTATTTTCGTCTTCACTACCAACTTCCAAATGAGACAAATGATTTGCCACTTGGTTTTCTAACCCCTTTCGATCCTTTATCTCTATATCAAATTCTTGTAATAGTAGGATCCATCGTATCAGCATTGGTTTAGCGTCCTTCTTGGCAAAAAGATATCTGAACGCTTAATGGTCAGTAAACATAGTAACCTTTGCGCCGATAAGATATGAGCAAAATTTGTCGAAAGTAAAAACTATAACCAACAACTCTTTCTCTGTGGTTGTGTAATTAATTTGAGTTTCTATGAGAGTCTTGCTGGCGTAATATATAGCGTGAAATACTCTTTCCTTGCGTTGTCCTAATATTGCACCCACTACAAAATCACTTGCATCACACATTACTTGAAATGGTTGTGAGCAATCTGGTGCAACGGTAATGGGTGCCTTCACGAGCTACTTCTTTATTTGCATAAATGCATCCACACATGCATCATCAAACAAGAATTTTGTATTTTGCTCCAATAAGAAGCAAGGAGGTTTCACAATTTTAGAGAAGTCTCGAATAAATCTTATATAAAAACCTATGTGTCCTAGAAAACTCCAAATACCTTTTACATTAGTTGGCGAGGGTAACTTCTCAATGATATCTACCTTCGCCTTATCCACTTCAATGCTCTGACTGGAAATGCGATGACTTAAGACAATGCCTTCAGTTGCCATAAGTGGCATTTGTCCCAATTCAACATAAGATTTGTGTCTTCGCATCGCTTTACAACTTTGGCCAAGTTATCAGCGCATTTATTAAAAGGATTTCCATAAATAGAAAAATCTTCCATAAATACCTCTAATGAGTCCTTGATCATGTCTAAAAATATTGCCATCATGCACCTTTGAAATGTGGTCGATGCATTGAAGAGACCAAACGACATTCGACGGAAAGCAAAAGTGGCAAAAGGACAAGTAAGCACTATTTTTGCTTTATCCTCCGGTGCAATGACGATCTGATTGTAGCCAGAATAGCCATTGAGGAAGTAATAATAGGCTTTTTTAGCAAGCCTATCCAGCATCTGATCGATAAAAAGAGGTGGGAAGTAATCTTTCTTTGTGGCTGCATTCAATCGGTGATAATCCATACACACGCGTCAACCAGTAGGAATGCGAGTAGGGATTAGCTTATCTTTGTCATTACTTACCATTGTGAAACCACTTTTCTTAAGGACACATTGGACTGGGCTCACCCAAGTGCTATCAAAAATTGGGTAGATAATGCCCGCGTCAAGCCATGTAATATTCTCCTTTTTAACCACCTCATTCATTTTCTCATTCAATCTCCTTTGCTGTTCAATTGATTGTTTTCCTTCATCTTCTAACCGAATTTTGTGCATACAAAAAGAGGGACTAATGCCTCTAATATCAGCAATACTCCAGGTAATTGCATGTTTATACTGCTTTAGTATATGGATCAATTTTTCTTCCTGAGTTGCGTTTAAGGTTGCAAAGACAATAACTGGCAGTGTATCATTATCACCAAGAAAAACATACTTCAGATGGGTAGGCAATGGCTTCAACTCTAGAGTAGGAGCTTCTTCAACAGATGGCTTAAAGACCGGAGCCATTCTATTAGTCAAATCTAAAGATTTCATTTTCCATCCTCGCCTAAGCTCAATATTATTCTCTTCAACCTTGTTGTCTTAGTCTACTAGAAAGTCTTCATCCAATTTCATTGCAAAGTCTTTGTAATTACTGTACTTTGCTCGTTGAAATTCCTCAATTAATACGTCTAACATATCAATGTGGTGACATTCTTCTTTGTCTTTACAATGAATGGCCTCAAAAACACTAAAGGTGACATGTTCATCATTATGTCGCATTGTCAATTCTCCTCTATACACGTCGATGAGAGTGCGTCCAGTAGCTAAGAATAGGAGTCTCAAGATTATGGGCACCTCTTTGTCTGCTTCACATTCGAGTATAATAAAATCAGTAGGGAACACAAACTTATCTACTCAAACTAGGATTCTTTAATTTGTCCTTCAGGTTGCACCAATGATCTATCCGCCAATTGCAATATGACTGCAGTGGGCTTCATATGACCAATCCTCAATTTTCTAAATGTAGACAGCGACATAAGGTTGATACTTGCGCCTAAATCATATAAAGCTCTACCCAAGTAATGATTACCAATCGAACATGGGATCGTAAAGCTTCTAGGGTCTTTCATCTTAAGTGGCAACTTATTCGTCAAGACTGCACTACATCCTTCTATGAGCGCAATTGTCTCAATATCAATCAACTTCTTTTTTTTGGACAGTAGCTCCTCCTCCCATAACTAGGAATCTGTACAAGAGCATCCACAAGAGGGATATTGACATGAAGTTATTGTAATGTAGTAAGAAACTGCTGATATTATCTATCATGCTCTTTTCTTTAAATCACTATAGAATGGTAAAGGTATGAATAAATCTGGTTGCCTCGACATTTGTGTCGATAATTTTATCGGACTGATAGTAGTCATGGGGGTTACAATTGGCGAAGCCTTTTTATTTGGTTCTTCTATAACTTCTTTAGATGCAACCTCCTCACCCTGATTCATGTCACTAGTAATGACAGGTGCTGCATTAGAGCTAGTAGCTGGCTTGGCAGTTTGCTTCCTAATCTGAAGAGTACTAGCCTTGCAATACTCCTTCCCTTTTGAACTTGGGTTCTTTGTGTCGCTAGGTAAAGCACCTGGTGGTCTTGTGTTCAAATTCGAAGTAATTTACCCCAGTTGTGCTTTCAATGCTCGGATAGAAGATGAATTTCCCAGCACAATGGCTTCTACTCGTGTTATATGCTCACGCATCAGGGCTTCAAGGGCTGCTAAAGGATCAGCTCGTGGTTGTGTGTACTACTTGTTGTTATTGTCCTTGAGCATTCAAATGTGGCATTGTAGATTGCTATGGCTATACACGCATACTACGCGTGCTGTGAACAATCCTCATAACTATGGTTGTCACCAGAAATTTCATAACAAAATATAGGGACATCAATTTGTTGGGAAAATTTAATGGGTGCAACTTCACTAGTACCCTTCATGTTCTTTATCATGTTTGCGAGTGAAGAAACTTATGCACTTAGAGCAAATAAAGCATCCAACTCAATAACTCTAGGATTTTCTTTCACTTGAGCAACTCTAGAGATCAGATATTGATAACCGTTTTGAGAAATTCCCTCTAGAATTAGAACAGCTTCATCGTAAGTACAGTCCAACAAAGGACCATTAGCAGATGCATCAACAAATTTCTTGTCTGTGCATTCAGCCAGTTGTAGAAAATTTCAATCTACATCTCTTGTTGAATGCCATGCATGGGACAGTGTCGAAGAAGAGATTTATAACTCTCCTAGGTAGTATGCAATTTTTCATCATCTAGCTAATTATATGCAGTGATGTCATTTCTAAGATGAGCATTCATAGTCGATGGATTGAAACGTAAAAAAAAATGAGTTACGAGCGCATTCCACGATGTGATTGATCTAGGAGCTAATCCAAGGAACTAGGTACGAGCCCGTCCTTACAATGAGTAAGGGAATAGTTACATTTTCAAGGCGTCATCAGGAAAGCCATGCTGACTGAAAGAAGCACAAATCAATAGAAAGGATTTAAGGTGCTCTCTCGCATCTTTATATGGTAGTCTAGCATACTTCCTATTAGAGTTTAACATCTAGAACATGGCTGGTTTTAATTCGAAGTTTCCAACTTAAATAGCTGGCATAACAAGACCTGGATGCAAATCGTCCAAAACTAGAACAACAAAATCTCGAATAGCTCGATTTTGTATCTGATCTTTTAACGACAGCGGTGGATTATTAATGTTTTGTGGTTATATAGGAGGTATAATAGGATTCTGTGGTGGCAATGATGGTATGGCTGCACCGTTTCCTAGCAGAGACATATTCTGCTGTTCTTGTTGTCTCCTTTGAATGGTACGTTCGATTTAAGGATCTATTCCAACAATAAATTCAAGATTTCTACGAGTCATAAAATACCTAAAAGAAAAATATAAACGTAGTCAACAAAAAAGAAAACAAGTTAGTAACAAATAAAGATTAGAAAATAAATAATGAATGAAAAAACAAGAATAAACATCAAACTAATGCCATCCCCGATAACGGCGCCAAAACTTAGTCGCACTATGAATGTCACAGCAAATATGTGCAAGCGTACACTGCCGATGTAAGTATAGTAGACAGATGTGTAACCTGTTGGATATCGATCCCACGAGGATGGATGTTTGTGTTTATAATTATCGATGCAATGAACAGATAAAATGAGGTAAATTGTGATACTAGTTGTCGAAGCAATGGACAGGTGAATGCAGTAAAAGTATGAGATTGATTTGTCAAAACAATAATGAAAAATTAAACAAGTAATGCAATGATAATGAAATGGGGTTCCTGGCGTGAAATGTTGGCAGAAAACTAAATGTGGCTCCTAAGGTTTAAATAACAGGTAAATTGTCTCTGCAATAAGGCACAATGAACATCTTACCAAACTTGACTTTTCTATTAAATCTAAGACTCAAACATGCACAAGACCACACCTTCCAATGTTGGCAATGCAACATATTCAAGAACAAGTGAATTAAATTCCTTCAATCCCCAAGCAACTTACGTTGTCTTGCCTGTTAATTTAATTTGTTGTTGCACCTTCCAGTGGCAGTGACTGTAATCACACTTCTGTGGTCAAAACAATTAAACCCAAAGTTTAACAATAAAGGCAAGATTGAAATAGATATCATTTAGTTCTAAATATCAAATGTACTTCCATACAACTTGAATTAAAAAGAATTACTAGCGTTTAAGAAAGAGAAATAACAGAACAAATAGGGCATTCTATTCCTAGTCTACTCAAATCACTGCTTTACTCTCCTCTTGGGTCGCATTTAGGACGCTCCTTGTCAGGAGCAGATTTTCCTTCTCTTCTGCGTCAGGTCGCCCTTTTGAAGTTAAGCTACCATGGATGCTAGCTTTTAGAAAATGTGTACTGAAGAAGAAAATCAACTCTGGTCGAAAAAAGAAGATTACCTTTCTCTCCTTATCTTCAGTATTTAACAGCTACCTCACAGTACAGGTGTCCTTCCTTTCAAATCTAGCTTTTTTTGGCCATACTAGTTGGTTATACCAGCTGTACAACTTACACATTTCTGGTGTGTTAACCAGACAACTGTCAAGTGATGCATAGTTTTGGGCGTAATTCTGGATCCTATTATACAACGACAACTCTTAACATATTCATGCATCGATACTTTTGAACAGGTTCCTGCAGCGACATCTCTGGGCGCAATGCTAAACAAACTAATTCAACGACATCAGTAGTAAAAATATCATAAATTCAAAGGAAATTAGGCTGAGCTTCATTAAGTTAGAAAATGCAATAACTAAATTAAAAACACTAAAACTGTATTCTAAAGCTGACCAAATGGGAGTAAATTATGCAATAAGTAGGGAGAAATCAATGGTTCTTTCTAATGCTATCAATGTTGTTCAGTGATTAAAGGTACAGGGGACACATGGGCCAGGCACACGAGCGTGTGCCAGACCGTGTGTGCATTCTGTTTAGGGACACATGCGTTGGGTACACAGGCGTGTGCTAGAACATGTGAATATTTTGTTTTGCAATTACAAGAGCAATGGGGACACGGGCTAGACACACGGACATGTGGCAAGCCGTGTGACAAACATGGGCCACCACATAGCCGTGTGCTTGGCTGTGTGGACCATGTTTTGGTCTGAAAATACTATATAGAGTGACCCTACACTAATAGTAAACTTGTATGACCTAAACTGATATATGAAAACTATTATGCATGTTTGAAATCTGATATTGAGTACCTGAAACTGACAAATTGTGTGATGTCAAAACTTGTTATGTATCTGAGACATATTTATGCACGTATTAAGGTGTATGATTTGATATTTGTTTCTGCATCTGCATGGGTTTGGGATTGTGAAATGAAGTATTTGAACTGAATTGAACTGGTTCAGTGGTTAAACCATTTGAACTTATAACTGAACTGGTAGTGAAACTGTAAATATTGCAATTTGTCAGACCGACACTTTATGGTGTGTAGGGTTGGATACTGGTGTGTTGGGTTAGACGGAGATGGTGTGCAGGGATGGGGTTGCATAATGTTATTTGTATCTGTAACTGAATATGAGTTTGGGTTGACCTCAATGACTATAAACTGTAGAAACAAACTATAGATTTATTATCAGTCTGACTAAAGCTACTGAATACTTTATCTGAATCGTAATGGTTATTTTCTTTAATGTCGTATATAAAAAGTATGAGACATCGTGTAATGTTACACTAACTTATCTTTTAGAATTTTAGGGTCTTCTCAGACTTGACAGTCGGTGGACGAGGGACTCGATGATTGTAGGACTTTTTAATTAGGACTAATAGTATGCTATATTTGAAACTTAAAGTCTAGAACTATCAAGATTAATGTTTATGCTTTGACCTAGTATTGGACTTATATTTTCGTTCCGTATTTCTTATGTTATTATTTAATCATGAAATGTTGCTTTTATTGTGGCATGGTTTTATTCTGTAATTGTGTGTAACATTCTTTATTTAGTCATACTGTCTTGGCCAGGTCTAGCGTGTTACACTTAACAAATAAAAGTTAAACAAGTCTAATTAACAATAACACAAAATCTTAATATAGTATTCTGATATCTTAAAGGTTCAATTTTAGTTCATAGGAAAATCACTTCTACAAATATTTTATATGTATATATATATCAATCTTCTAGTAAAAGAAAGATAACATGTTTTATGAAACTATTAGAAAGCAAAATAGAAATAAGGCATGCCAAGATCTTGTTGTTGTTCTGGTGTTTTTCATGGTTGTTGTTGGGGCATTTGGTGTAGAATCATCACCTTCACAAGTCCTTTCCAAGGAATATTCACCTTAGAAGTCACCATCTACTTCTTCTTCGGCCTCCTCCCCCAAGTCCCCCTCCATTAAGTCACCGTCACAAACCTCAAATAGCCTCTCTTTTTCATCATCAAAATATGATATGGGAGCACCCAAGTAATCTCTTTCTGGAGCCCCAAAGAGCTCTTTAAACTCGTCCCTAGCCCTAGTAAAAGTGAAAACCCTAAGGACAATAAAGGATACTCTTCTGAGGTTGAGTCTCCCAAGGAGCTCTCATCCCCCCCATCACTTACTGCCAATGACGAAGTTTCTGACTCCCTTTCTCCTTGCCTTAAAAGCATAAGTGATGTTACTAATAGTGATAGCCCTAAATCTAGTAATGATAGTCCTGCACCAACACCAGCACCCTCTAATGCCATTGAAATAAAGGCCACCACTTGCACTATCAGTGTTGTAACTATTGTCGTATCCATCCTGTTTTAAGCTTAACATGCATAAGTTCATGGAAGGCCTTAAGATCTGCTTTACCTTTAATTTTTCTGTTAAAAAGTCATATTTATATGCTAATTAAAATTGTAATATTGAGGCCTGAAATAAAAGTTATAATATAATTTTTGTTTTAAATTAATGTACTAATAGTGAATAAAAACCCATTCACTTTTGGCATTAGATAAGTGTTATCATTAATTAAGCTTGTTTATTAATTTTCATACTTAAGCTCGAACTCGAGCTCAATAAAGCGTGTCCCTATGCAAGCTCAAGCTTAGCCTAGTAATTAAGTTTAAGGCTAAGAATATATATTAAAGACGATAACATAATTTAATAATATAAAATATATATTAAAAATAAAAGGCTTGATAAGGCTCACGAATTGTTCGAGCAAGTGTTTCTAAGCTTGAATTTTACTCAATTTTTTAGTCAAATTCATGGTAGTCAATGCTAGGTTTGAAGATGTTTGGTTAATGATCCTAAGCTTGAAATATTATTTTGATATGCAGTATATAGAAAATAGATGGAATGGTAAGTTGAATTAGATGGTGGACTGAATATGATATAGATTTTGCTATATACATGTAATGTTATTGATTTGATATGTTTTGGGTATCCTAATACCTCGTTCTATATTGTGTATACATGTTTTGACATAGGTGAATTTGAATCATAAAGGTTTAAATTGGTTGGCTTGTTTTGAAACGTGAAATAGGTATGAAATGGCTCAAATTTTACCATAAATAGAGCCCACATCCCGACAAGCATTCTTTCTTGTCGCAACATCGTCCGACATGACTCATGTCTCGATGTTGAGTAGCCTGAAGTAATAACGTCACAATGTCGATCTTGAGATTTTGAAACTTTTCAATTTGATCCTATTTCATGCTCGGGTTAACAAAAGAGCTTTCGTAGACTTTATTAAGACTCAGATTTGATTATATATCATAAAGCAAATATGTTTAACTTATAATTTTATATTTGATTGCTCATGTTACTATATTATTGACTATAGTTGCTCCGACAATGAATGTGGCATCCTATACCCCAGCCCTGATGATCAGGTTGAGCTAAGGGTGTTTGATCGGTGCTTTTACGACACACGATTGTGTAAGTGTACACACGTTGATGCAAGTATAGTTGATAGACAAGGCTATCAGATATCGATCCCATGAGGAAATGGTTTCCGATGTCTTAATGTTAAAGCAATTAATAGAAAAAAAATTAGTATAATGCGAATAGGGTTGTCAGCACAGTTATGTTATTTATGCATACTAAATTAATCATTACTATCGTTGTATTAAAGTCAAATCTCAAAAGTTAGATGTCAATACAATGAAAATAAATCCAAAAGTGTTGAGTGTGAGTAATGGAAATTTAAATGCAGGAAATATAAAAGTGATCAAGTATAAAGGGTGGAAATGGTTCACTGATTCTATAGGTTGCAATGCTGGATGCATCAACAAGGTAAAATGTTGATGAATTGTCGCAGTAATAAAGTCCTTTCGAGTTCTTATTCACAATAACTCCCTACTTAATCCTAACTCTGATACACTACTCCACCTCTCGATGCGAGAAATGATGTGTATCCAAGAACATGTAATTGGAGTTTGTCCCAGTCTCGAGCAGCTCTCGCCTAACCCACTTGTTAATCTAACCTATCATCGCATCTCTTGATGTCGATGTACTACAATTTCACTTTTATGTTTAGAGTAGTTAAATCCAAGAATAAGCGGACAAGTAATGTAAAATAAGAATCAAAATGATATAATATTAAAAGATACTCACAAATCCATTTCATATCAATAGAATTCATCATCGTTTTAGAAGAAATAAAGAGTACAATGAAGCTTACTATCTCTAGACTACTACACCTATTCTTTACTTGTTCCTCTTGCTCGGCATCAAGCACCTCTTGTCAGAAACAGTTGTAGACGAGGTTCATCAGCTCCCTGATTCCAACTCAAATCTTTGATTCACGAAGAATTTTCAAAATTTAATCTCCACTTTCTTGATGATGTTTTTCCTCATTTTTCGTCTATTTATAACCCCTAAATATTTGTAAATTTCGTCCTTCATTCTGCAACTATCAAAGTTAGTTAGAGTACAGCTATGCACTCAAGCAGATTACATGTTTTCTTTAATGATCTGCAAATTGTCGTTGTACTATTAGACGCATTTTGATGTTTTAATTACAGTGACATCTGTGATATTCCTGCGCTGGTGCTTCTAGTGTAAACTCAGCTTAACTCTACTCATTTGAGGTTCAACTTCAATGCAGTGACATATTTGGTCGCAATTCCAAGCTAGTTTTGTGGCTTCATTCTGTCAATGTTGATCTTCTGAACTGATTTCCTGTGCTAACAATCTTAATATGCAATATAACAACTACTTCCGTCGACATTAGTACAAAGTATATAGAAATAACTTGAGTTTAAACTAACTAGCAATGTATTAGAAAATATAAAAACTAATTATAAAATGTTTATGATGCATGCTAAATGAGATACAAAAGAGACAATAAAAGCACTAAATTAGGGAGAAAATATATGTCATTTGTAATACCATCACACCCTCAAACTTAAGTTTTTACTTGTCCTCAAGTAAACAAAAATTGACAAAGTCACAAGAAAAAAAATGTTACCACAATTATTATCCATGCAACTTTAACTCTCTAAATTCCTAATGTACAAATTGTATTCATATGAAAGAAGAATGTACTAACAATTTATAGAAATGAATGTTCAAAAATTGAAACTTCATAAATGTTAGTGATATGCATTGAATCCTAATTTTCCTTAAATCATTACAACATTTATTATATATATATATATATATATATTTTTTTTTTAAATGACTGAGAGATGTCATTGCATTACTCTACCTTTGTTCCTGGACAGTAACGATGGGGTGCAACAAACCCCCAAGAGGTATGTAATTGCGCCGACACACGTTCTTGCAGTGATAGGCTTTTTCTAGATGATTTTTTCTAATCCTGCAGCAGAGTGTTCTCCCTTAAAAAGTCATAATGCACTCACATTGGAGTGTCTTTTATAAAATGTAGCTGCAGTGGGTCAATTAGTTCAAGATTAAACATAAACACTAATCATTCATTGTTGGAACAATTCCAATCATTCAGAAAATAGTAGATTCATCATTCATTCACATTCATCAAATGTACACATCAGCCTCCAAATAATTCAAGAATTACGCATTAAGATAAAAAATCGTAAGCACATTCAAGTTGAAATTTTGTGAATTTTCATTGACCAATGAAACAAATAGAATTTCAATATATGGGTGTAATTGCATTTCCATTTCACATTATCTCCCCCCAAACTTAATGTCTGCATTGTCCCCAATGCACTGACAATATTATATAGAAATAATGGAAATGCAACTACAATGCAACTAAGTTAACAAAATGATGCGATGACAAAATAAAATGCAATGATAATAAAAATGCATTGAAACTAAAAAATTTGTACCAAGTCATCCATCAGTAGTTGATGTAGCAGCTGCCTTTGCTTTCTTCTTTTTCTTCTTTGGGTGCTCTCCATCGTCATGGTTCTTCTTCACTTTCTTTCCCTTGCGTCTCTTTCTTTTCTTATCCTTTGAGCCAATTGGCTCGGTAGATTACTATCCCCCGGTAGGTTAGGTAACAGCCTCATCAATTGTCACATCAGATGGATGGATTTTGGTGAGTGGTGATATGTATGGTATAATAGCTAGAGGATTCAGTTCCTCTTCTTCACCTATGACAATTTTAGCTTGACTCCTAGCAGGTCAAGTCACTTTTGGGCTGGATGCTCTCACATCATCCTCCATGATCAATGTTGGAGCATCATTAGATTTCTTCTTTTCCTGCTTTCTGCAGACTCTGTTTCTTCCTTCTCGGTCTCATTTTTGTCCTCCGTTGCTTGCTCATCTACTTGATTGGCTTCCTCTTCCACATGATGTTCATCCTCAGTTGGGCCCCTATCATCGCTGTTGACTATATCGACATCTTCTCCTATAATATCTTCTCTTTCAGCCATATTAGCGCCTAAACTATTTGAGAATTCTTCCTCAAACAGATCAACTATATTGCGACAACAGTCTTCCTCAGCGTTTGACTGTCCTTCATTATTGTTATCATTAGAGATGCGAAACTCCTGTTAGCATTTGATTGGGCCTACCAACAGTAGTAGGCTTATCAGATGAAGATTGTTGCATGTGAAAGAATATATCAGGAAATTTTGGAAATTCTAGCAGTGGTCTGGTGCTGATAAGATGGAATGTAGCGATAATGGCCTCATTCCAAGCCTTTGTATAGGCATAAAATATATGTTGCCTATAATCCAAATCTTCTAACACACTTAAAAAACAGATTGCTCGTACATCAACACGGTCAAGAAGAATTTCCAAACTAGCCAATTGTCGTAATACTTTTGGATCAAATGGTGCATGAGTCTGTTCTTCTTTCTCTTTCCCTTTTTCTTTGTCTTTCTTTATTGAAGCTTCTTTAGCCGCAACTGTATCTTGGCCTCTGGTCATTCTTTCAACAGATATATCATTAATCGGACCCTTATTTTCCACAACCTCTTCATCCTCTTTTGGTACAATGCCCTTATGTTGACACATTAACATAATAAAAGATGGAAAAGGGAGAATACCATTTTGTCTGCCAGCAACTTCCACAATCTGAGCATGTATGATTTCCCCAATGTCGATGTGACGATAGTGTGATATTGAATGCAACAAGCACATACGGTCCAGAGTGGCTGTAGTATTATGTGTAGAAGGCATCACACGATAGTTAATAAAGTGAAACCATACCTTACAGAAAGTCGTCAGATAACACCGATGCATTGTAAAATTGTGAAAATCGCTGTCTGTCCATGCAGCATTGTCGATGCAAAGATCTTTAATCGTCACAGCCAAAGTACCTTCCGTCATATTGTGCATGAACGGTGAGTGGCTGTCTACCCTTTTTGGTATACGTAGAAAAACATTAATATGCGTCGCACTCCATGGTATCAGCCCTTCTTGAACAAAAACAAACTCTTGTTCCTTGTTTACCAAGTTAGCATAAAACTCCCGAACCAAAGTAGGGGAATAACTAGATGGATGGTTGTAAAGAAATTCCCACCCCAGGCGATTGATGGTGCGATGGACCTGTTTTCCTAAGGTTAAGTTTGGTCAAAGTTGGATGCCCTGCTCAGGATGTATATTGCGTTTCATCATTATGTTGTGATATCTGTCTTTGGTCGCAGTCGTTAAAACCAAAACCGGGCCTATGGAGAAGGATGGTGGTGTTGTGGGCGGAATCACAATAGGGTTGTTCAAGGTATTTTGAGATGAAGGTTGGAGTGATTTTTGGATGCACGAGTTTTTGCCATGGTGCAACTATCAGAGAATAAAGAAAAATTTTGCTTTGAAGTGAGAAAAGAAAATCGACAGAGAAGGTTGATTTTTAGTAACAATAGCGATTGGGAAGAAAAAGAAAACTGCAGTGAGGGTTTTATAACCTAGGTGTAATGAGTGAAAACATATGGGGAAACGATGCGCCTGTAGCCATTAATTGCCAGGTTGTAAATCGTACCAAGTTTGTTTTGATCCAACGGCTGGATAAGAAAGAATCAATCGGCGCGATTTTTGCTGAAAAGGTAATACTGACTCATCGTTGAATGTGTCGACAATATATGCTCTAATGCGTCGACAAAAATACGAACTTTATTTTTACTAAGAGTATGAAACAACATGACGAAAAGTGAAATAATTGAAAAGTAAATAAAAAACTAAAATAAAATGCGTCGACATTAATTAAATTTTACTAGGTTGATGACTTCATTTGGTTCTCGAATGTCTGGGCTCACAAGTGTTTAAGACGTTGGCCATTCACTTTGAATTGTTGTCTATCTTACAAATTTTCAATCGTTACCGCACCGCTTTGAAATGCTTCGACAACCTTAAAAGGACCTGACCACCTTGACCGAAATTTCCCTGGATGTAGTTTTAAACATGAATTAAATAAAAGTACCAACTGACCAGGATGAAATTGTCAATGCAAAATCATGTTGTCATGCCATCTCTTTGTCTTTTCCTTGTATATCGTTGCATTCTCATAAGCATGGCGTCGAATTTCTTCTAATTCGGTAATGTTTAACATTCTTTTCTTACTAGCTGCATCATAATCCAAGTTTACCTATTTAATTGCCCACATAACTTTATGCTCAATCTCGATAGGTAGGTGACAGGATTTTCCAAATACCAACTGATACGACGACATTCCTAGAGGTGTTTTGTAGGTAGTGTGAAGTGCCTACAATGCATCATGTAACCGTATTGACCAATCCTTTCTAGATGGATTAACTAGCTTCTCCAGTATACCTTTAATTTGTTGATTGGATACTTCGGCTTGACCATTAGTTTTCGGTTGATACGTGGTAGCCATACGATGTTTCACACCATATCATTTTAATGCAGTCGCCACTTGATTGTTGTAGAAATGAGTGCCTTGGTCGCTTATCAACGCTCTTAGGGTTCCAAACCTTGTGAGGATGTATGTATGAAAGAATTTCAACACTGAGCGTCATCTTTTGGTAGCGCAATAGCTTTAATCCATTTGGATATGTAATCAACAACTACTAGGATATACATATTTCCAAAAGCGTTTGGAAATGGTCCCATAAAATCAATACCCCAAACATTGAAGTGTTCCACCTCCATGATAGGTTGTTGGAGCATCTCATTATGTTTAGAAATAGAACCAGTACATTGACAATGATCACATTGTTGTACGAAATTATGGGCATCTCAAAACAAATTGGGCCAATAGAATCCAAATTGCAAGACCTTTACAGCAATCCTTGTTCCACCAAAATGATCTCCACAAGGAGCGTCGTGGTAATGTTGCAGTATTGACATCATTTCTTCTTCAGGAACACATCGACGAATTATATTGTTAGTGCATACCTTGAATAAGTATGGCTCATTCAAATAATATTTAACAACATCACGTATAAACCTAATTTTTTTATGACTAGTTGCACTCATGGGTAGCTTTCCACATACAAGATAATTAACTACATCAGCATACCATGGTGACGTGTCAATAATGAATAATTGCTCTTTTTATTAGGAAATGCTTTGACAATTTGAGTCTTTTGTCCATCTTCGCTTCCACTTTCCAGCCGAGATAAATGGTCAGCTACCTAATTCTCAGATCTCTTCTTATCCTTGATTTCAACATAAAATTCTTGAAGGAGTAAGATCCATCTAAAAGGTCTAGGCTTAAAGTCTTTTTTGTTAAAAAGATGTCTTATAGCTGAGAGATCCGTATATATTGTAGTCCTTGCATCGACAAGATAAGAACGAAACTTGTCAAATGCGAAGAACACTGCTAGTAACTCTTTTTTAGTTGTAGTGTAATGAACCTGCGTTTCAGTTAGTGTTTTACTAGCATAATAAATAGCATGAAATACCTTTTCTTTCCATTGTCTACGAACAACTCCTACAGCGAAGTCGCTAGCATCACACATTAATTTGAATGGTTAAGTCCAGTCCGGTGCTACGACAATCGGAGCTTGCATCAACTTTGTCTTTATTATTGTGAATGCATCCAGACAGATGTCATCGAATACAAACTTTTTATTTTTTTCTAATAAAGAACATAAAGGTTTAGCTATCTTGGAGAAATCTTTGGTAAATCTCCTATAAAAACCTACGTGTCCAAGAAAGCTTCTTATTGCTTTGACAGTGGTAGGTGGTGGTAGTTTTTCGATGATTTCTACCTTTGCTTTATTGACCTCAATGCCTTGACATGAGATTCGATGGCCAAGGACAATTCTCTCTGTTACCATGAAGTGGCATTTTTCCAATTCAGAACCAAGTTTGTTTCCTCGCATCTTCTCAAAACATTTGCCAAGTTATCGGCGCATTAAACGAAACTCTGTCCATAGACTGAAAAATCATCCATAAATACCTCGAGTGAGTCTTTAATCATATCCAATAATATCGCCATCATACATCTCTAGAACATTGTTGGCGCATTACACAAACCAAACGGCATCCGTCGAAAAGAAAAAGTTCCAAAAGGACATGTAAATGTGGTTTTCGCTTGATCTTCCGGTGTAATAGCTATTTGGTTGTATCTAGAGTAGCCATCCAAAAACCAATAATAAGCTTTATCAGCTAGCCTATCTAACATTTGATCGATGAATGGGAGTGGTAAATGGTCCTTCTTTGTGACCGCATTCAATTGTTAGTAATCCATGCATACACGCTATCCAGTTACGATACAAGTAGGGATTAACTCATTTTTATCATTGGTTACAACAATAAAACCACTTTATTTTGGAACACATTGAACGGGGCTTACCCAATTACTGTCAAAAATAGGATAGATTATGCTCGCATCTAACCATCTGATGATTTCCTTCTTTACCACTTCTTTCATTTTCTGATTGAGTCATCTTTATTGCTCAATTGATTGCTTCCCTTCTTCTTCTAACCTTATCTTATGCATGTAGAAAGAAGGATTGATGCCTTTGATTTCTACTATGCTCCAGGCTATGGCTTTCTTATGCTCTTTCAGGGTTGTGATAACCTTCTCTTCTTGTGTGGCATTAAGGGTTGTGTTGACAATGACAGGTAGTGTCTCATTGTCACCATGGAATATATATTTCAAATGTGTTGGCAATTGTTTTAACTCCAAGGTAGGAGCTTGCTCTATAGATGGTTTAAAAACTGGAATTGTCCTGTTGGATAAATCCAACAATTCCAATTGCAAATATCTTCGCAACTCACAGTTGTTCACTTCCTCTTTGTCAATACAGTCCCCTAAAATATCATCAGTAGATGTCACTACATCAGTATCAGTCAATGTTGAATTCCTGATACGTAACTCTTCAGAAATAACTTCATCCAGAATATCAACATGGTGACATTGTTCTTTAGGCCCTGTCAGTGCTACTTCAAACACACTGAAGGTTACTTGGTCATTACTATGACGCAATCGTCTCGATGTCGGATAGTTTCTTTTTCTTTGATAATAGCTCCTTCATGTATTTCCCATAACTGGTATCTGTACAAGAGAATCTATTAAAGGTAGATTAATATGCAATTGCTTCAAAGTAGAAACAAACTTATGGTATTCTTTATCATGAACTTTTTCTTTGAAACGTTGTGGAAATGACAAAGGTATGGTTGCAATAGGGTGGTGTGTATGTTTCTGTTGATAAAACAGTGATGGTTGTGTCGACAACTTATCTGGACAAATTGTAGGTAGAGATGGTACTACCGTTGGTTTTTCCAATTCTTTTGTGTTTAACTTTCTTCAATTATAACCTCTTCTTGCTGTTGTGAAGTGGATACTTCGACATTATCTTGACCAGAATTACTTATTTCTACCGTTTGTTTTCCACTTCTTAATGTGATTGCTTTGCAATGCTCCTTCCCTCGTTGCGTTGAATCTTCAGTATCACTAGGTAGAGTACCTGGTGATCTAGTGTTGAGATTAGAGGCCAGCTGTCCAAGTTGTGCTTCTAATGCTCGTATTGAAGAAGAATTTCCTTGCACTATCGCTTCGATTCGAGTAATATGCTCATGCATCATTGCTTCAAGAACAGCCATAGGATCTACATTAGATTGATTAAATTGTTGTTGTTTATGTTGATGATGTTGTCCTTGCATTTGTGGCAAAACAGATGGTTGAGGTTGTAGTCGTGATTGTGGTTGCATTTGAATATGTGACTGCATTGGTTCAGTACGAGAATTTACTTGTGAATTCTGATTATAATTTTGTGATTGGTTGTTGTTGTAACCTTTTTTCCTATAACTTCCTTGGTTCGAAGAATTTCCATATCAAAATGTGGATGTATTCTGATTTCCCCAAGGTTGTTGCGAATGATTGTTATAGGAGTTACCAAATGAACTCTCTTGAATGTTGTTGACCTAATATACATTTCCTGCAAGATATGGGCAATCTTCATAGCTATGATTGTCGCCGTAAATCTCGCATGAAAATATCGGCATATCTGTTTGCTGGGCCATTTGAATCGAAGCAATGGTGCTTATTCCATTCATGTTCTTAATGATGTTGGCCAAAGAAGATACCTGCGCTGACAATGCAGAAATAGCATCTAATTCAAGAATTCTAGGGTTAGTTTTCACCTGTGTAGAACGAGAAATCGGATATTGGTAATCATTTTGAGCTATCCTCTCCAGAATTCGAATCGCTTCATCATATGTGCAATCCAACAATGGACCGTCTGCAGATGTGTTGACAAGATTCCTTATTTGAGCATTCAAACCATTATAAAAAATTTCAATCTGAGTTTCTTTTTGAATCCCATTCATTGGGCAACATCGAAGCAATGCTTTGTAGCGCTCCCATGTTATGTGTAAATTCTCATCATCGAGTTGATGATATGCAGTGATGTCATTTCGTAACCTTGCATTCATTGTCAGCGGATTAAATCATAAGAAAAACTGCGTTGCTAAAGCATTCCACGATGTAATAGATCCAGCCAACAATCCTAAAAACAATGTTCGAGCTTTTCCCTGCAATGAATAAGGAAATAATTGTATTTTCAAAGCATCATCAAGGACACCATGTTGACTAAAGGATACACAAATAAGTAAAAATGATTTCAAATGTTCCTATGCATCCTCATGTGGAAAACTTGAATACTGTCCATTAGAATTAAGCATTTCAAACATCACCGGTTTCATTTCAAAGTTACCAACCTGAATTGCTGGTCGCACAACCCCTAGTTGTAAATCATCGAGTATAGGCACAACAAAATCTCTTATTGGCCTATTCTGTATTTACTCTTCTTGTGGACGTGGTAGCGGTAAATCTTGTGGTAGCACTATAGGATTGCCATCCAATGGCAGTAATAGTGGTAGATTATTATTGTTGTTTCATCTTCCTTTGTTCTTGTCTTCTCCTCCTAAGTGTTCTTTGAAGCTCTGAATCAAAGCATACAATGTCCTTAGGATTTGTCCTTGTTGACATACAATACCTTTAAAATCATAAAAGAACGATAAAAAAATTAAGTAAGTAAAATTAATTGCAATAACAAAAATAAACATCGAACAAACACCAAATTCCCTAGCAACGGTTCCAAAACTTGATCGGTGCTTTTACAACACACGATTTTGCAAGCGTACACATGTCGATGCAAGTATAGTTGATAGACAAAGCTATAGGATATCGATCCCACGAGTAAATGGTTTTCGATGTCTTAATGTTAAAGCAATTAATAGAAGAAAATTTAGTATAATGTGAATAGGGTTGTCAACGCAGTTATGTTATTTATGCATACTAATTTAATCATTACTGCCATTGTATTAAAGTCAAATCTTAGGAGTTAGATGTCAATATACTTAAAATAAATCCAAAAGCGTTGAGTGTGAGTAATGAAAATTTAAATGCAGGAAATATAAAAGTGATCAAGTGTAAAGGGTGAAAATGGTTCACTGATTTTACAGGTTACAACGTTGGATGCATTAACAAGGTAAAATGTAGATGAATTGTCGCGGTAATAAAGTCCTTTAGAGTTTTTACTCACAATAACTCCCTACTTAATCCTGACTCAGATACACTACTCCACCTCTCGATGCGAGTAATGACGTGTATCCAAGAACAAGTAACTGGAGTCTGTCCCAGTCCCAAGCAGCCCTCGCCTAACCCACTTGTTAAACTAACCTGTCATTGCATCTCTCGATGTTGATGTACTGCAATTTCACTTTTGTGTTTAGAGCAATTAAATCCAAGAATAAGCGGACAAGTAATGTAAAATAAGAATCGAAATGATATAATATTAAAAGATACTCTCGTATTCATTTAATATCAACATAATTCATCATCATTTTAAAGGAAGTAAAGAGTACAACGAAGCTTACTATCTCTAGACTACTAGGCCTACTCTTTACTTGTTCCTCTTGCTCATTATCAAGCACTTCTCGTCAGAAGCAGTTGCGAACGTGGTTCATCAGCTCCTCGATTCCAGCTCAAATCTTTGATTCACAAAAAATTTTCAGAATTTAATCCCCTCTTTCTTGATGATGTTTTTCCTCATGTTTTTGTCTATTTATAACCCCTAAATATTTGCAGATTTCATCCTTCATTCTCAGATTCAGATTTGGATTTTTCTACAACTGTTAAAGTTAGTTAGAGTACAACTGTGCACTCACGTAGATTACATGTTTTCTTTAAAGATCTGTAAATTGTTGCTGTACTATTAGGCGCATTCTGATGTTGTAATTACAGTGACATCTGTGATATTCCTGCGTTGGTGCTTCTAGTGTAAACTCAGCTTAACTCTACTCATTTGAGGTTCAACTTCAATGCAGCAACATCTATGGTTGCAATTCCAAGCTAGTTTTGTGGCTGCATTTTGTCAATGTTGATCTTCTCAACTGAGTTCCTGTGCTAGCAATCTTAACATGCAATATACCAATTGCCTACGTCGACATTAGTACAAAATATATAGAAATAACGAGAGTTTAAACTAACTAGCAATGTATTAGAAAATATAAAAACTAATTATAAAATGCTTATGATGCATGCTAAATGAGATACAAAAGAGACAATAAAAGCACTAAATTAGGGAGAAAATATATGTCATTTGTAATACCATCAGTGTTACACACCGAGTATTTGAGTAAAGGAAAAGGGGAGGATGAGAAGAATCTAAAAAAGACCTTTAAATGATTTAGAATGAATGAAAGAAAAAATTATAAAAAAGGAAAATAAGTCTGACCAAGTTGGCAACTTGAATATTGACGCTACAACCCATTCCCCCCCTCAAGTACTAGGCTTTCTTTTAGACCTATAGATATTTAAGAAAAAAAACCTTAAATAGGTCTACAAGTGATCTATTCACACATGATCAATCATACTAGAAGGCAAGTTATAGATAAGTTCAACCATACAAATCACTCTACTGATGGAAACTCATCATTTGAGAGATCAAGAAATAAGTATTGAGACTTCAGTTTTTCTTTCGTGATAATATGAACTCAAAACCCTTGTTTATTTCCATTTAATGGAAACATTGAAGCATAGAGTATGATATATAATTAGATATAGATATGACATGGAAGATACAAAATATAACAAAGTCAACCGAATAATTGAATTTACTTTTAAATTTGTATTTATTTATATTTTGAATCTAAATTAAAAATTTATACTAATATAATATAATATAAACAATTTTAAATATATTTTATAAAATTACAAAATTAGAATTTCAAATGTTTTTAAAAAAATAGTATATTTATATATGGTTACGTATTAGAATAAAAAACAAGATAAATCACAAGAATTTCTATATCATAAATCTTATTTTTTACATCTCAAAATTCAAACTAAAAAAATAAACACTTAAACTATAACCATTGAAAGGTTTTGTTATAAGTTATAAATATGATTATTAATAAATTTGGCTTAATTCACAATTTACAAAGAAAAATAATCTGTATAAACAAACATTTACTATAAAATTAGATGTTGATTTAAAAAAAAAAATCTTAACAAGTACAAGTTAAACAAGCCTAATAAACAATAACACAAAATCTTAATATGGTATTCTGATAAGTTAAAGATTCAATTTTAGTTCATAGGAAAATCACTTCTCTTACATACAAATATAGTATATATATTGATATATATATATATCAATCTTTTAGTAAAAAAAAGGATAACATGTTTTAAGAAACTTGATGCAGTCGAAACTAACTAAAAATATGACTAAGGTAAGTGTACCTATCAATTAATAATATAGTTACGGTGAGCACAGATATCATTCTCACGAGGACTAAAAGTACTAGTAATAGTTGTCTTCCTATTATCTAACCGATCAAATAGAGTGATTATTTCAAACTAAATTTAACTAAAATAATAAACTAAAAGTACGACAGAATAAAATAAGAAATAACAAGTGTTTTAATACGAAGAAGCAAACAATACCAAGGAAAGACTCCACCTAGATTTCATCTACCATTATCATTTTGAATTAAGCAATTTATTCACCTTAGTATTTTAATCCGTAGAAATCCCTAAATTATGCTAATACCTCTATTCAAGCATAAAAGCAATTGACTCTAGGTTGATTAATTGAAATTTCTTTCTAATTAAAATGCATTAATTCGATCTATGGATTCCCCTATCAGATTTGACTCTAATCCGATAGATTTATGTCGTCCTATTTCTAAGATTGCATGTAACTTCACTCAATTATGCTAGAACTACTCTTAAACAAGATCTATTCCTCCTCTGATTTAATCACATCAAACAAGAATTAATATCCCAGGAATGCTAAATCAAGAATTAAGCACACATAATTGAGAGCAAAATCTAAGTATTTATTGCGTAAAATCAGAAATCAAACAATAGAATTCATCATAGGGTTCATCTCCCCTAGGTATTTAGGAATTTAGTTCATGCTAACGAAGGAAAACATCTCAAAGACAGTATAACCGCAAGATGAAGAAAGACTCGTCATAAAATCAAAAGTAATTAGAAAGAGGTCTTCAATCTTCGTGGAAATTTGCTTCAAAGATGGCTTCTATGGTGTTTATTCAGTTGTTTTCTTGTATTATCTTTGACGGCTTAGATTTGGGAAGTGGAAGATTTTATAAAAAATTCTAAGTGCCAATTCATACTCCATCCGCTTTTTATAATACATGAAAATCTCTAGTTGGATCCAAATTAAATTCTAAAAAGATAGTTAGAATTAAATCTAAACAATAATTTTCTAATTGAATCCAAATTAAACTCTAAATTATAAAGCCTAAAAGATAAATTAAAATTAAATATAAACAATATAACAATAATAATCCTAAATATTAATCTTAAGAAATAGAGTCTAAATTTAAATAAAGTTTTATGTCCAATAAATCTCTTCCTAACTCTTCCACATTCACGCTTTCTACCCCAAATTTTCCTTTTTGTGTTTGATTTAGTCCAGCCCGTGTGGCTCCTAAAATCTACTTTTTTTGTACGGTTTTCACTTGTTTTTCGCTCCATTCGTTCCCAAATGTTTTCTTAAGTATAGAAACATGAATTTAAAGGATTATGAACATAAAATTCATTATTTTAAATCGACTAATCATCCAAAAACGCATTAAGAATGAGGCTAAAACATGTTACTTTTGGCACTTATCAAATATCCCCAAACTTAAGCTTTTGCTTGTCCTCAAGAAAAATTTTCAACAAAAATTTTCAACCCACATTCAAGTTAACTTTCTTAATTCTTCATTTCATCAATAATGTTTCATGATAAATTGCAAACAATCATGCATTGAAAATTCATCTAAAGAACAATAAAGATTCAAGCAATCTAAGCTACAAAATTTTTAGCATAAAAATATAGGTGTCTCCGCTTATCTAAATAATTACCTTAAATTCAAAATCAACAAGACTTGACATCCTCACTAAAGTTTCACTCAAAGCACTCAAAGTGTTTAAGGTTCATGAAATAAGCACTCAATAGTCAAACATCAAATGTTATTACCATAGGCTTGCTTGAAAATCAAATCTCTACCACTGTAGAATGAAATGACACACCAATCAAAAGGTCTTTACAAGGTTGTAATGGGGCTAAGGTTAAGGGTATGAAAAAGGCTAGAAGAATTGCTTAAAATCGAGATCAAGTTGATAAGTAACCAAACTAGAAAAAAAATAACCAATTGCTGAATTCAAAGAAAGTGCATCAACATGAATAATAAAGAATAAATGTGAGTTTTTCAACAATATATGGAACTAATGATTCTAGCTCAAACACACTTTTGTCTTCTTTTTTTTCTCAATTTTTTTTTCAATTTTTCTGTTCTTTTTTTTTTCTTTTTCTAAATAATAAAATTCAGCAATTCAGATAGTGGACCATAGTTAGGCAACTTAATCAAATCAGATCTCGAAAAAAAAGGGAGTCAATAAAGGGGTAAATATACCACGTATATATGGATCATGGGTTAATATTATGGGTTTAATGAATAAAACGATGTTAGGCTCAAAGGGGTTTAGTAGGGGTTAATTTATTAGGTAAGCTTTTTAAAGGTAAAAGGGGTTAAATCCTAAGTGCTTCTATCATCTCGGCATATCAAATCAATAATGTGATCTCAACATGTATAATCAAAGTAAGTTTTAGAATAACAAATCAAGTTGACATACACACAACCAAAAATAGCATGAGCACAAAATAAAATATATGCTCTATAGGCTCAAAAGCTTACAAAAATTATGGTTTTGATATCAAACCTGCAATTTCAAAAATTGAAGATAATAATTCAATTCAGGGAGACAACGTAAAATATTTAATTCTGAAGACAACTTATGATGCTTGGCTCTTTCATATATTAAAGATTAAATCATCCAATACATAAAAGATTCATAAATCAATCTCAAAACAAAATCAATAAAAATTCCAAATAGCAAAAATTCACTCTAATGGGGTATGAAAAAATTACTTAAACACAATAAATAATTTAGAGATTTTATCGCAATTATACACAATCAACCTCCCCACACTTAAGATGTACATTGTCCTCAATGTACAAGCAAATATAAGCAAAATAAGCACAATATTATAAAGAGAAAAGAAACTTAAACTTCCCTAAATTAGGATGATTTCATCGGAATTGGAAAAAAAAATGGGAATGCAGCGAGTCTAAAGAATGTGCAATTTTCCGAGCAAACTAATAAGAAAATAGACAAAGACAAGTAAGAGAGGGAGATAACAACTAAAAAAAACAACCATAGGAATAAAAATAGTGCATAATTAAAATAAAATTAAATATAAAATAAAATAAAAATAGAAATGAAAATGAAAATAAATATACAAAATTTTTTTAATTTTTTAAAAAATATGAAAGTAAAATAAATAAAAAAAATAAAAAAAAATCTGGTTGCCTCGCGAGAAGCGTTTATTTAGAGTCTAAGCTCAACTTACCTCTTTACGCTTATGGTTATGGCGGATCTTGAAAATGAAGTTCCTCTCTCCCGTTATCAATATTACCAACACAATAAAATTTGAGATGTGGTTGTTTACCTTGAATGTACCGTAATTAAGACGTGTTACCTCAATTGTAACATAGGGGAAGACAGTTTTTACCACAAAAAGATCAGACCCAATTGACTTGAATTTTGAAAGAAACATTCGTGGATTCGATTTGTCTAATAACACTTTGTCTTCCACTTTAAATATGTTCATCCTCTTCACATGCACTTCATGGTTTTACGTTGATTTTTCCTTTGGTTTCCTCAAGTTCTCGTAAAACTTCGTTCGCCATTCATCTAATTCCTCAAGTTGCAACATTCAATTTTCATTTATCACTCAAGTTATCACTTTGAATCAAAATTGGCTCCATCATGTTTTCATTAGTAATTTCCTGTAAAAAGTGTTAAGTCACATGGTTACTAACATTAACAGAACAATTATCATCATTACACTCATTCAAGTCTCTAAGAAAATCATGTGCTTTAACAGTATTCTTTGGTTTCCTTGACCACCCCATGAAACATTTGGGTGATTTCTCCAACCTCCATTATAAGTATTACTATAGGGATTATTACCCAAAAAGTCTACTTGCTCATGGAAATATTCTGAACTCATCATCCTCGCTCCATTTTCTTCGCACTGCATCACCAGATGTACCTGTTTAGAAAAATTAAAACCATCAATTTTTTTATTAAGAGTTTCAACCTGATGAGCCAACATAGAAACTACATCCATATTAAAAACACCGGTTGCTTTCATCGGTTTTGCTCTGATGACTTTCATATTCAGTGACATCTCCTCAATAAGGGCTGCCTCTAAAAGAACCTATAAAATAAAATAAAAAATTAAATTAAAAAATATAAAAATAAAAATGACTAAATTAATAGAAATAAAGTTTTCCTAATATTTCAATCCCAAGCAATTGCACCAAAAACTTGATGCAGTCGAAACTGACTAAAAATATTACTAAGGCAAGTGTACCCATCAATTAATAGTATAATTACGGTGAGCACAGATATCATTCTCACGAGGACTAAAAGTATTGGTAATAGCTATCTTCCTATTATCTAACTGATTGAATAAAGTGATTGTTTTAAACTAAATTTAACTAAATTAATAAACTAAAAGTATGACAAAGAATAAAACAAGAAATAATAAGTGTTTTAATACCAAAAAGCAAACAATACCCAGGAAAGACTCCACCTAGATTTCATCTACCATTATCATTCTGAATTAAACAATTTATTCACTTAGTATTTTGATCCGTAGAAATCCCTAAATTATGCTAATACCTCTATTCTAGCATAAAAGCAACTAACTCTAGGTTGATTAATTGAAATTTTTTTCTAATTAAAATGCATTAATTCGATCTATGGATTTCCCTATCAGATTTGACTCTAATCCGATAGATTTATGTCGCCCTATTTCTAAGATTGCATGCAGCTTCACTCAATTATGCTAGATCTACTCTTAAACAGGGTCTATTCCTTCTATGATTTAGGTACATCAAACAAGAATTAATATCCCTGGAATACAAAATCAAGAATTTAGCACACATAATTGAGAACAAAATCTAAGTATTTATTGTGTAAAATCAGAAATCAAATGAAAGAATTCATCATAGGGTTCATCTCCCCTAGGTATTTAGGAATTTAGTTCATGCTAACAAAGGAAAACATCTCAAAGACAGTGTAACCAGAAGATGAAGAAAGACTCATAATAAAATCAAAAGTAATTAGAAAGAGGTCTTCAATCTTCATGGAAATCTGCTTCAAAGACGCTTTTATGGTGTTTCTTCAGTTGTTTTTTTGAATTATCTCAGATGGCTTGGGTTTGGGGAGTGGAAGATTTTACAGAAAATTCGAAGTGACAATCCATATCACTCCATCCCCTAGTTATAATACATGAAAATCTCTAGTTGGATCCAAATTAAATTCCAAAAAGATAAGTAGAATTAAATCTAAACAATAATTCCCTAATTGGATCCAAATTAAACTCTAAATTATAAAGCCTAAAAGATAAATTAAAATTAAATATAAACAATATAACAATAATAATGCTAAATATTAATCCTAAGAAATAGAGTCTAAATTTAAATAAAGTCTTATGTCCAATAAATTTCTTCCTAACTCTTCCACATTCACTCTTTTTGTGCCAAATTTTCCTTTTTGTCTTCGATTTAGTCCATGGCCATGTGTTCAACCCGTGTGGCTCTTAAAATCTGCTCTTTCAGTGTGGTTTTCACTTGTTTTTCGCTACTTTAGTTCCCAAATGCTTTCCTAAGTATAGAAACATGAATTTAAATGATTATGAACATAAAATTCATTATTTTAAATCAACTAATCATCCAAAAACGCATTAAGAATGAGGCTAAAACATGTTACTTTTGACACTTATCAAAACTATTAGAAAGCAAAAGTGAAAGATGGCATGTAAAGATCTTGTTGTTTTTGTAGTGTTTTTCCTGGTTGTTGTTAGGGCATTTGGTGTAGAATCATCACCTTCACCAGTAGCTTCCAAAGCATCTTCATCTTCAAAGTCGTCATCTACTTCTTCTCCGGCTTCCTCCCCCAAATCCCCCTCCTTTAAGTCACCGTCACAATCCTCCAATAGCCCCTCTTTATCACCATCAGAATCCGATGAAGGAGCACCCAAGTCATCTCATTCTGGAGCCCCAAACATATCTTCAAACTCCTCTAGTAAAAGCGAAAACCCTAAGGACAACAAATGATACACTTCTTGGGTTGAGTCTCCCAAGAAGCTCTCATCCCCTCCTTCACCTACTACCAATGATGATGTTTCTGACTCCCCTTCTCCTAGCCTAAGAGCATGTATGTTTTTGTTGATAGTGATAGCCATAATCTAGTAATGATAGTCCTGCACCGACATTAGCGCCTTCAAATGCCAGTGAAATCAA
This sequence comes from Kokia cookei, assembly GCA_039519145.1. Taxonomy (NCBI): domain Eukaryota; kingdom Viridiplantae; phylum Streptophyta; class Magnoliopsida; order Malvales; family Malvaceae; genus Kokia; species Kokia cookei. Next base: position 44,127,961 of record CM076903.1, read on the forward strand.
GTTCATCGCTTGCATTGTTAGTGTTGTAACTATTTTTTTTTGCTCAATCAGAATATTACATAAATAGGCATTTGTGAAACCAAGCCCTGTTTAAGACAAAAATATAATGCCTTTTGTAGCTACCCATCCTATCATGAGCTAACAATCACCAATGATAAAAAAAGCCATAATGAACATATTACAAATACCACTACCCAAATTTCCTGCTACTCTAGCCTTCAACATCACCAAACTAGACAAAAACCACAAGAAATAAAGGCAAGTACTACATATGGTTGTTGTGTTGTAACCAATACAAATAAATGCAATCCAAATAGATAGCTAGCACCATCATCAACTCATCAAGATGAAACAACTTGAAAGGGTCCTACAAACAAGAAACCTCCCTAGTGCTATTACTGTACTCTCCACCAAGCTTTGTATAACTCAGTACTCTTAACTCCAACCATTACTAGCGCAAACGCCATTTCATTCCCCTGTTGTTTGACTTTACTAAAGGAAATTTTACATCCTCCCATTCTACATCTTTCAATGTCCATGTATAAGGCTTGTAACATACTTAGCCTCAACACAACTTCATATATCCAATTGAGCACTAATGATGATCCTACTTCGATCTTAATTGGGCAGCTTGGTGCCCAACTCATATAAAAAACCAGATCAATAGCTATTTTAACTGCGCCTAACTCAGCGATGTCAGCATCTTTTGCTTCACTTGGAATCGAGAACAATGCTCTAGTAACACCCTCAACATCTCTAGGTACCCCTCCACTTCCTGTTGCATCCTCGTACATCACACCACACTCATTAAATTTGAAGCTACCCTTAAGCGGAGGTCTCCAACAAAAAACCATGTCCTCTTAGCATTTTGTATGACCATCAAAGCTATAATTCATCACCAAGCTTTAAACATTTCGTCATTAATACCTACTACCGCCAAAGTTGAAGCCATTTCCTTAGGTTTCTGATCTACCTTCGAGAATACCACACTACCCAATTTCTCAATTTTCCTTTCAATATCTGAAAATATTGTTTGTAGCGACCACGATCTCATATCCTTGTACAGACACCAGTTGAGTACCACTTTTGAACCAATTTCTACAATAAGAGAGCCAGTAATCTTCCGTCCCATGGATAAGAAACATTCTAATATTGTAACCACCGCCCCTGCCTTTGCTAAATCTACATCATTGACTGCAATAGTACCCAAAAATAAGTCTCACTATTGGCGGATTCTTCCAATTTTAAGCTTAACATGCATAAGTTCATGGAAGGCCTTGAGATTTGCTTTATAGTTACCTTCAATTTTTCTTTTAAAAATTCATATTTATATGCTAATTTAAATTGTACTCTTGAGGGTTGAAAAAAAAGTTATAATATACTTTTTGTTTTAAATTAATGTACTAATAGTGAATAAAAACCCATTAAATTTTGGCTTTAGATAAGTGCTAATCACTAATTAAGCTTGTATATGAATTTTCATACTTGAGCTAGAACTTGAGCTTTATAAACCTTGTGCCTATTCAAGCTCAAGTTTAGCCTAGTAATTAAGTTTAGGGTTAACAATATATATTAAAGACGATAACATAATTTAATAATATAAAATCATTTCAAATATATATTAAAAAGGAAAGGCATGAAAAGGCTCACGAGTTGTTCGAGCAAGTGTTTCTAAGCTTGAATTTTATTCGATTGACAACTAATGCTCGGCTCGATAATTATCGAATCAAGTACAATTGTTTTAGTCAAATTCATGGTAGTGAATGCTATGTTTGAAGATGTTTGGTTAATGATCCTAAGGTTGAAATGTTACTTCGATATGTAATGTATAGAAAATAGACGAAATGGTAAGTTAAATTAGATGGAAGCTTGAAATGTTACTTTGATATGTAATGTATAGAAAATAGACAGAATGGTAAGTTGAATTAGATGGTGGATTGTATATGATATAGATTTTGCTATATAAATGTAATTTTATTGATTTGATATGTTTTGACTATCCGAATACCTCGTTCTATATTGTGTATACATGTTGATTTATAAAGGTGTAATCTGGTTGGCTTGTTTCGAAACATGATGTAGGTATGAAATGGCTCAAAATTTTAAAAAAATAGAGCCCATGCCCCGACAAGCATTCTTTGTTGTCGTAACATCATTCGACATGACTCATGTCGCGATGTCAAATGGCCTGAAGTAACAATGTGACAAACTTTTTGGATGATGTGGAGGAAGTGATGTCACGACGTTGGCCCTGACATTTTGTAACTATACAATTTGATCTTATTTCATGCTCGGGTCAACAATAAAGCTTTCGTAGATAGGATTAAGACTCAGATTTGATTATGTATCATAATGCAAATGTGTTTAACTTATAATTTTATATTTGAATGCTCATGTTACTGTATAATTGACTGTAGTTATTCTGACAATGTATGTGGCATCTTGTAGCTTAGCCCTGATGATCGGGTCGGGCGAGTGTTGTTACACACTAGGTATTTTAGCAAAAGAAAAGGGGAGGATGAGACGAATTTAAAAAAGAGCATTAAAGGCTTTAGAATGAATGAAAGAAAAAAATTTATAAAAAAGGAAAATAGGTCTGACCAAGTTGGCAACTTGAATATTGAAGCTAAAGCCCATTCCCCCCGCCCCTCAAATACTAGGCCTTTTTTTAGGCCTATAGATATTTAAGGAAAAAAACCTTAAACAAGTATACAAGTGATCTATTTACATATGATCAATCATACAAGAAGGCAAGTTATAGATAAGTTCAGCCATACAAATCACTCTACTAATGAAAACTCATCATTTAATAGACCTTGAAGTAAGTATTGAGACTTCAGTTTTTCTTTCGTGATAATATGAACTCAATACCCTTGTTTCTTTCCATTTAATGGAACCATTGAAGCATATAGAATAAGATATATAATTAGATATTAGATAAGACATGGAAGATACAAAATATAACAAAGTCAACCGAATAACTCAATTTACTTTTAAAGTTGTATTTATTTATATTTTAAATTTAAATTTAAAATTCTATACTAATATAATATAATATAATATAAATGGTTTTAAATATATTTTATAAAAAATTACGAAAATATAATTTCAAATGTCTTAATAAACTAGTAAATTTATATATTGTTACCTATTAGAATAAAAAACATGATAAACTACGGGAATTTTTATCTCATAAATCTTAATTTTTACGTCACAAAATTCAAACTAAAAAAATAAACTCTTAAATTATAACATTGAAAGGTTTTTTTATAAGTTTAAAAATGATTACTAATAAATTTGGTTTAATTCACAATTTACAAAGAAAAATATGAGTATAAACCAACATTAACTACTAAATTAGATGTTGATTTAAAAAAAAATAATCTTAACGAATAGAAGTTAAACAAGCCTAATAAACAATAACACAAAATCTTAATATAGTATTATGATATGTTAAAGGTTCAATTTTAGTTCATAGGAAAATCACATCTCTTACATACACATATTGTGTGTGTATATATATATATATATATATATATAAATCTTTTAGTTAAAAAAAAAGATAACACGTTTTAAGAAACTATTAGAAAGCAAAAGTGAAATATGGCATGCCAAGATCTTGCTGTTGTTGCAGTGTTTTACATGGTTGTTGTTGGGGCATTTGGTGTAGAATCATCACCTTCACCAGTCCCTTCCAAGGCATCTACACCTTCGAAGTCACCATCTGCTTCTTCTCCGGCTTCTTCCACCAAGTCCCCCTTCATTAAGTCACTGTCACAATCCTATAATAGCCCTTCTTTGTCACCATCAAAATCCGATGAAAGAGCACCCAAGTCATCTAGTTCTAGAGCCCCAAAGAGCTCTTCAAACTCCTCTTCCCCTAGCCCTAGTAAAAGCAAAAACTCGAAGTACAACAAAGAATACTCTACTGAGGTTGAGTCTCCCAAGGAGCTCTCATCCCCTCCTTCACCTATTGCCAATGATGAAGTTTCTGACTCTGTTTCTGCTAGCCTTAAAAGCACAGGTGAAGTTGCTGATAGTGATAACGCTAAATTTAGTAATGATAGTCCTGCACTAGCACCAACACTCTTTAATTCCATCGAAATCAAGGCTACCACTGTTGTAACTATTGTCGTATTCTTCCTCTTTTAAGATTAACATGCTTAAGTTCATGGAAGGCCTTGAGACATGCATTCAAGTTACCTTTAATTTTTCTTTTAAAAAGTCATATTTATATGCTAATTAAAATTGTAATATTGAGGCCTGAAATAAAAGTTATAATATACTTTTTGTATTAAATTAAAGTAATAATAGTGAATAAAAGCCCATTCACTTTTTGCACTAGATACGTGCTAATCACTAATTAAGCTTGTTTATTAATTTTCATACTTAAGCTCGAACTTGAGCTCGATAAAGCTTGTGCGTATTCAAGCTCAATCTTAGCTTAGTAATTAAATTTAGGGTTAATAATATATAATAAAGATGATAGCATAATTTAATAATATAAAATCATTTAAAATATATATTAAAAATGAAAGGCTCGATAAGGCTGACGAGTTGTTCGAGTAAGTGTTTCTAAGCTTGAATTTTACTCGATTGATAGCTAAAGCTCGGCTCGATAATTACCAAATCAAGTTCAAATTTTTTAGTCAAATTTATGGTAGTGAATGCTATGTTTGAAGATGTTTGGTTAATGATCCTATGCTCGAAATGTTACTTTAATATGCAATGCATAGAAAATAGACAGAATGGTAAGTTGAGTTAGTTGGTGGATTGAATATGATATAGATTTTTCTATATACATGTATTGTTATTGATTTGATATTTTTTGGGTATCCTGATACCTCATTCTATGTTGTTTATACATGTTTTGACATAGGTGATTATGAATCATAAAGGTGTAAATTGCTTGGCTTGTTTCGAAACTTGAAATAGGTATGAAATGGCTCAAATTTTACCAAAAATAGAGCCCATGTCCCGACCAAAATTCTTTCCTGTCACTACATCATCCGACATGATTCATGTCACGATGTTGAGTAGCTTGAAGTAACGACGTGACAAACTTTTTGGGGGATACAGTAACTTAGCCCTGATGATCGGGTCGAGCGAGGGGCGTTACACACCAAGAATTTTAGCAAAAGAAAAGGGAGGATGAGAAGAATTTTAAAAAGAGCTTTAAAGGCTTTAGAATAAATGAAAGAACAAAAATTATAAAAAAGGAAAATAAATCTAACCAAGTTGGCAACTAAAATATAGAAGCTAAAGCTCATTTTTCCTCCAAATATTAGGTGTTCTTTTAGGCCTATAGATTTTTTTAATATACTGGAGTGATTACATGGTAGTATCTGTTCATACTTCTTAATCCTTTGACAACGCACACACAGGCGCTTGAACCCGAGACCCCTAGGATGAACAACATCCTTTTTTCCATTGAAGCCACTTGTTGAGTTCCTTTTAGGCCTATAGTTATTTACAAAAAAAAACCTTAAACAAATCTATAAGTGATCTATTCGCACAAGATCAATCATACAAGAAGGCAAGTGGTAGAGATGTTCCATCATACAAATGACTCTCCTGATGGAAACTCATCATTTGAGAGATCACGTAATAAGTATTGCGACTGCTATTTTTCTTTCGTGATAATATGAACTCAAAACCCTTGCTTCTTTCCATTTAATGGAACCGTCGAAGCATATAGAATATAATATATAATTAGAAATTAGATAAGACATGGAAGACACAAAATATAACAAAGTCAACCGAATAACTGAATTTACTTCTAAAGTAGTATTTATTTATATTTTGAATTTAAATTTAAAATTTTATACTAATATAATATAATATAAACAGTTTTAAATATATTTTCTAAAATTACCAAATTATAATTTCAAATGTTTTAATATAACTAGTATATTTATATATTGTTACCTATTAGAATAAAAAAAAACAAGATAAACCACCGTAATTTCTATTTCATAAATATTAATTTTTACATCTCAACATTCAAACTAAAAAAATAAACTCTTAAACTATAACCATTGAAAGGTTTTGTTATAAGTTTAAATATGATCGCTAATAAATTTGGTTTAATTCACAATTTACAAAGAAAAATATGAGTATAAACAAACATTAACTACTAACTTAGATGTTGATGTCAAAAAAAGAATCTTAACAATTAGAAGTTAAACAAGCTTAATAAACAATAACACAAAATCTAAATATAGTATTATGATATGTTAAAGGTTCAATTATAGTTCATAGGAAAACCACTTCTCTTACATACACATATTGTGTACATATATATATATATATATATCAATCTTTTAGTAAAAAAAAGATAATACGTTCTAAGAAACTATTAGAAAGCAAAAGTGAAAGATGGCATGCCAAGATCTTGTTGTTCTTACAGTGTTTTTCTTAGTTGTTGTTGGGGCATTTGCTGTAGAATCCTCACCTTCACCAGTCCCTTCCAAGGCTTCTTCACCTTCAGAGTCACCATCTGCTTCTTCTTCAGCTTCCTCCCCCAAATCTCCCTTCATTAAGTCATCGCCATAATCCTCCAATAGTCCCTCTTTTTCACCATCAAAATCAGATGAAGGAGCACCCGAGTCATCTCATTTTGGAGCCCTAAAGAACTCTTCAAACTCCTCTTCCCCTAACCCTATTAAAAGTGAAAACCCTAAGGACAACAAAGTATACTCTTCTGAGGTTGAGTCTCTCGAGGAACTATCATTTCCTCTTTCACCTACTTCCAATGATGAAATTTTTTACTCCCCTTCTTCTAGCCCTAAAACACAAGTGATGTTATTGATAGTGATAGCCCTAAATCAAGTAATGATTGTCTTGCACTAGCATCAGCACCCTCCAATGCCATTGAAATGAAGGCCTCCACTTGCATTGTCAATGTTGTAACTATTGTCGGATTCTTCCTCTTTTAAGCTTCACATGTATAAGGTAATGGAACGCCTTGAGATGTGCTTTCTAATTAACTTAAATTTTTGTTTTAAAAAATCATATTTATATGCTAATTAAAATTTTAATCTTGAGGCCTGAAATAAAAGTTACAATATACTTTTTGTTTTAAATTAATGTAAGTGAATAAAAACCCTTTAACTTTTGGATTAGATAAGTGCTAATCACTAATTAAGCTTGTTTACGAATTTTCATTCTTAAGTTCGAACTTGAGCTCAATAAAGCATGTGCCTATTCAAGCTCAAGCTTAGCGTAGTAATTAAGTTTAGGGTTAATAATATATATTAAAGACGATAACATAATTTAATAATATAAAATCATTTAAAATATATACTGAAAATGAAAGGCACGATAAGGCTCACGAGGTTCGAGCATGTGTTTCTAAGCTTGAAATTTTCATGATTGACAGCTAAAGCTTGACTCGATAATTTCTGGATCAAATTTAATTTTTTAGTCAAATTGAAGGCAATGAATGCTCTGTTGAAGATGTTTGGTTAATGATCCTAAGCTTGAAATGTTACTTTGATATGCAATGTATAGAAAATAGACAAAATGATAAGTTGAATTAGATGGTGGATTAAATATGATATAGATTTTGCTATATACATGTAATGTTATTGATTTGATATGTTTTTGGTATCCTAATACTTCATTCTATATTGTGTATTCATGTTTTGACATAGGTGACTATGGATCATAAAGGTGTAAATTGGATGGCTTTTTTCAAAACTTGAAATAGGTATGATGTGGCTAAAATTTAAACAAAAATACAGCCCATGTTCAGACAAGCTTTCTTTCTCGTCGCAGCATCATCCGACATGACTCATGTCACGACGTCGAGTGGCCTAAAGTAATGATGTGGCAAAAAATTTTGGCGAATTCACGACGTGGAGGTAGTGACATCACGAAGTCGACCCTGAGATTTTGAAACTTTACAATTTGATCTTATTTCATGCTCGGGTCAACAAAAGAGGTTTCGTAGACTCAATTAAGACTCCAATTTGAATAGGTATCATAATACAAATGTGTTTAACTTATAATTTATATTTGGATGCTTATGTTACTGTATAATTGATTGCAGTTGCTCCGACAATGAATGTGGCATCTTGTAGCTCAGCCCTGATGATCAGGTCAAGCAATTAGGAAAAGAAAATGGGAGGATGAGAAAAATTTTAAAAAGAGCTTTAAAGGCTTTAGAATGAATGAATGAAAAAAATTATAACAAGGAAATAGGTCTCACCAAGTTGGCAACTTAAATATTTAAGCTAAAGCCCATTTTTCCCCAAATACTAGGCGTTCTTTTAGCCCTATAAATATTTAAGAAAAGGCATAATTTAAAAAAAGCCCCTAAAATTTTGGGGCTTTTGGATATATGCCCTTACCTTTTTTATTGACACCCTTAACGTTATAATTTTTCAGTAATCAACCCAATTTTAACGGTCAAACGTGAGTTAACCGTTAAAAAAATTACAGGTCAACATAATAGTCCATGTGGCATGCCACATAATAGTCGATGACATCATTTATTTGTTTTTCATTTTGTTTCATCTTCATCTTCTTCCCTCTTTCTCTCTTTCCCTTATTTTTTTCCTCATTTTCTCTCTTGCCAAACACCATTTTTCTTCTTCAAAACATTAGGCTAGTTCTCATTTTTCCAGTTCATGCCATCTTTTGCATACTCCTCAACCTTTTGTGTAGCTAATGCCATGACTCCTTTCACGATCCCCCACGTTCTATGGGATTTTCTGTAAGGGATTTTTTGTTGAATTTGCTTTATAGTTCAAACATAAACATTTAGTTTTATTGGTGGTTGCATACAGTGAATTCTCAATCTCGTGTATTTTTAATAATATTTTATTTTGAAAAGGAAAGATCCTTAACAACAACAACCCCAAATTATATAATCCCACTATCACAGACTTCCCATGAGTAAAAAGGGAAGAAATCATAACAAAAGAGAGAGAGAGAGAGAAAAGGATAAAGAAACCCCAATCCCCTTTTTATTTACAAAAGGGAAGATTTTAATGCTCCAACCTACCAACCTATATTTCTTCATCTTAAAGTCCCTTGTTATCGAATTATTTATGTCCATGTCGCATTAGCACTAGATTACCATGAGAAAGGGTAAAATGGGGAAACATAAATAGGAGAGAAAGAGATGGATTTGAGTTCCAGGAGAGGTGAAGCTAAGGGTAGTGTTGTTGCAGGCTCTGTAATAGGAAACTAGAATGAAGAGTGATGAAGTGAAAGGTGCAATTAAGGTTTTTAATGTTGGCAGCATTACTGAAGAAAACAGTAATGGTGTTGGTGGTAATAAAAGATTGAGCTTGAAGAAAGGTCAAACTATTGTCGGCAGAGTTGGGAAGAGAAAAACTTGGAGAAATGAGAGTTTTGAAGGGTTAGACAGGAACCCAGTTCAGATTGCTAAAGGCAAAGCCAAGGAACAATGCAAGGAGTTAAGAAGTTCTATTACCTGGCTGCGATTGGAGGACGCGTAACCGATATGAGAAAATCTAGAAAAATAATGAGAGAAAATGGGTGTTTAGAAAGATAGAAAGTTTGGGAAAATTTGAGAAAATAATTAGAAGGGGAGAGAGGAAGAAAGAAGAAGAAAGAGATGGATAAAATGAAAAAAAATAATTTGGTAATGTCTTCGACGATGTCATTATGCTTATGTGGCACGCCACATAGGCTATTTCGGTGATCTGGTATTTCACTGATGGTCAACTCACGTTTGACTGTTAAAATTGGGTTGATTTCTGAAAAATTGTAATGTTAAGGGTGTCAATAAAAAAAGGGTTAGGGACATATATCCAAAAGCCCTCAAAGTTTGGGAGATTTTATACAATTATGCCTTAAGAAAAAAACCTCAAATAGTTCTACAAGTGATCTATTCACATATGATCTGTCGAAACCATCCTTTTTTTGGAAAACGATGAGTTTCGAAAATTACATTAGTGTTAGAAAATGGGAGTTGCCAGTAATCCTTTATTCGGTGTGATTGGATCACCACAAAACATTTTAAAAAACTGTTTTGAAAACATGTATGTCTTCGAAATCCAAAAAAACAGGTTCGGGAGTCGGTTACGCATGAGTAAGGATTAGCACCCTCATATTCCCAAAATTGGTACCATATTGCTTATTTTCGGGTCTTGATTTGTAACGTTTTAAAAACTCGAATAAAGTTTAAAAATACGATCCTTGAATGCATGAGTTAAGTTTAAAAGAAAACGAGTTTGTTTGGAAATCCCGTTATTTCAAAGTGATTGAGGAAGAAAGTTATGTCCAGTGAGTTAGGACATGACATTTCAAGATCCAGAAATAACGAGCTTTCCTTCGTAAAACTTTTTAAATTTTAGGAAAAGAATGTTGATTATCTTGATTTGAGGAAAGGTTGCACCTAGTAAGTTAAGGCGCAAATTTTCAGAATCGAAGATAAGGAAACATTGCCTCGATTAAGGGTATTCGATTATTTTGATTTGAAGAAAAATTGCACCTAGTAAGTTAAGGCGTAAATTTTTTAAACTTGAAATAAAATAATATTGCCTCGATTTAAAAGTTTTTTATGACAACAATTTTGAAAAAGAAACATGCAAGTTAAATATGAATAAGCAGTTAATAATGGATATTAAATAACACGAAGTAAGATAAATTAGAATATAGATGGTAAAAAAATCAAAAATGCAAAATACGAGTGCATAATGGTTAAATACAAATGCAAATATTAATGAGAAAGAAGAATGATGCAATCAGAGTTGAAAATGAGATTTTTTGGAAACCCGAGGGCAAAATGGTAATTTTGGGAAGATTCAGGGTTAAAAATAAAATTCTTAGACATTCAAGGTAAAAGGGTAATTTTGAAAGTTTCGACGTTGAAAATGGAATTTTTGGAGGTTCGAGGGTAAAATGGAATTTTGGAAATTTTGTAGTCAAAATGGAATTTTTGGAAGTTCGGGGGTAGAAATGGAATTTTTAGAAGTTTTGAGGTCAAAAATAGAATTTTTGGAAGTTTTATGGTTAAAAATGGAATTTTTGGAAGTTTGGGGGTAAAAATGTAATTTTTGGAAGTTTTAGGGTCAAAAATATAATTTTTGGAAGTTCGAGGGTAAAAATGGAAATTTTGGACAGTTAAGGGACCTTCAAGGCAATAAAACCAAAAAAAAGTGACACGTGGTAGCCCCTAAGGCATCCTGAAGTCAAAGGACTAATTTGAAAACCATGAAACTTTTTTGGGCCAATTTTATAATTAAACAGAACTTGATTTAAGGATTAAATTAAAACAAATTAAAAATAAGAGGAGATTTTTGCATAAATTGGCCAAAACAATGACACGTGGCAGCTCTTGATGCTTTCAAAAGGTCAAGGGACTAAATTGAAAAGCATTGAAAATTATTAGGCTAATTTACAATTAATTAAAAATATGGAAACAACCGAATTGTAAAAATCAGAAAAAACGGAAGGGCCAAATGCAAAAATAACCCCTTTCTTAAAAACACGCGGATCCTAGGACTGGTCGGGTCGGTCATGGGTTTAAGGCACGAAACGACACCGTTTTGTGGTATTTTGGCCAATCCCAAAACGACGTCGTTTTGGTGGCCCTTAAATACCCATTTTAAACCTTTTTTTGTTTATTATTTCATTTCTTTTTATCAAAAATTTCAAAAACCCTTTTTTTCTCTCTCTTCTCTCCCCTTCCCTTCTTCTCTAGTTTTCCATGGCCGACCACTGGCCACCGGCGTCACTTTGTCCCTGCGCGTGGTCACGCGCCCCCATCCATCATTCCTCCGATGCCCGTGCCGCTGCTTCCACGCCCACGCGTCAGTCACGTGCCTCCATAAGCGCCCTTCGAAGGTAAAGTTTCTTCTCTTTTTTTTTGTTTTTAAACCTATTTTCCTCTTTTATTTTGTAAAAAAAAAACTTGTTTTTAGAACATGACAACTTTTAGATCTGAGACATATTTCGAATGTTCTTTAGAAATTGGTGTTGATTTTAAACCGAAACTCGACCTTATCCTCTTTTTCCTTTTGTTTCTTGTTTGTTTTTTTCTTTTTGATGCCTTTGACTCTCTTTTCGTGCTTCCATCGCAGACCCAAGAACGGCATGGTAGGGGCGACGTTCGAGGGGAGCTCTATCATGGCTCCAACGACAGCATCCGAATGGGCGTAATTCCTCACTGCCTTTTCGATTTTTCTTTTATTATTATTGATATTTATTATAATAAATAATATATTTATTACTACCATTATTGTTAATGCCTTTTTTTTATTAATTTGTTACTATTATTAATACTGTTAATACCAGTATATTTATTAAAACATTTCTAATACTTAAACAGATAACAAATGAACACTTATTGTCATACATGAATAAATGTACATATTTGGATATGTATTAATTACCTTGAGAAGCAAACCTGTGAGCTTTGGTGGTCTGATAACTACTTTGCCTTTTCGTGACTGTGATTCAAATACCCTTTACGAATATTGATTCTGGGTGTGAAAGTTTGCTTTGTATTGATTTCTAAGTTTCAAAAGAACCAAAGGCCAAAAAAAGTCCTCACAAATGGTTTCGAATTGGCTTTTTAAAGCCTTATTCCCATCATTATAGTTTGTTGTTTTCAAATTAATGCTTGTCTTGCTTTTTTTTTCTTTGCAGGTTGGCTCGACAGTGGTGGTGCAACATGCTGGTGATGGTGGTTAATGATGGTGATGGGGCTACAGACGTTGACGTGGCAGCATACCAGTGGCTGGAGCGGGGTGGCTATACAAGTTGAAGCAGATTGGGTTTTTCGTTCTAAGTGATTTGGGTCAATCGACCCAATTAGGTTTTGGGTGTAATTAGGTTATTGGGCTAGTCTTGGGCCCTTTCTGATTAGGTCCTTTGACTTTTGGGCCCCAATTGGGCTTTTGATTTGTAATTGGACATTTTTAATTGGACTTGATTTAAAAAGATTTAAATTTTAAATTTATAATAAATTTAAATTTAAGTAAATTTAAACTTAAAATAAATTTAAATCTTGTTGGGTCTGGACAAATTGGGCTTCAACAGCTGCCCCTCTTTGCTCGTTGCTGTGTAACAGGAACGAGGCAAAGACCCAAAAGGATGCCCAATTTTGTTAGGTCTCATCTCTTTGACGTTCTCTCTTCAATTGGTCCACCCTTTATTTTATTGACTGTTTGATTTTTCTGCATCTACCTCTGCATCTTATTCATCATGACTCCGTATTGTCCTAAGGTAGTCCTCAAAAAGACAAAATTTACTACTGTAATTTCACTCCATTCCTTTCAAGGGGATTGAAATTCATCACCGTAGTCTTTGAGTCTGATTTCATTGACTTGGCCTTCTTCTCAGTATCTCATCAGGAAGACGACCATATCACTTGTTTTGAGCCACTTCTCTGTGTTTCATCAGGAAGATGGTTTTGGTTCACTTCCCTGTATTTTATCAGGAAGCTAACCTTTTATTGCTTCGACCTGCTTCTCAGTGTCTCGTCAAGAAGCTGGGGTTCAAAGATTTGCTCACATCGAGCGTGGGTTTGATTTGGTCTTCTTCTCAGTATCTCATCAAGAAGATGACTGCGCCATTTGTTTCAACTCGCTTCTCTGTATCTCATCAGGAAGACAAATTTGGTCCACTTCTCAGTATCTCATCAGAAAGCTAACATTTTATTGCTTCGACCTGCTTCTTAGTGTCTCATCAGGAAGCTGGGGTTCGAAGATTTGTTCAAATCGTGGGTTTGATTTGGTCTTCTTCTCAGTATCTCATCAGGAAATAACCGCGTTGTTTGTGGATAATCGCAATCTGCCCCGTGATCGGGGTAAGGCATTGGAGTCCTGCACCTTTTCAACTTTTCCTTGGTGATCTTAATGATTCATCTCACCATGTGGCGAGGGTGTGACCTGTGAAATATGCTTCTATGGGCCTCTATGTAGGCCTTAATGATTCATCTCGCCATGCTCCTAAATGCTCCCAAATTCTGTCTTTGGTGTGTTGCTCCATCTTTTTCTAGGCTGTTCTGGAATCGCTTGTTTTTAAGCTTGTCTTCCCATTGGTGATCTTATTTCGGACTTCTGTAAGTTCTGAAAATTCCAGAATAATGCTCATAACTTTTTGTATGATTTATTAGTTCATTACTCGTTATTTAGATGCGAAATGTTTGAACAAAATTGTGCAGAAACAAAGTTGTATTTTGGAAATCCTATTACAAAGAGGATCAAAGGAAACAACATTAGTCGAAAATTGCCAAGCATACAGTAAAGGAGAATTAGTTGACCCGGATATCGCAAAATGAGCTACTCTGCGTTGACTTGCTTGACAATCATTCCTAGCTCAGATGTGTGTCTGGAAGATCTAGAGTGCTTTTGTTGATGTTTCAAGTTGTAACCTTCCTCCATCTCGTCGACCCGTCCTTGGATCTGAGCCGCCCTTTGCAGGTTTTCAACTCAAAATTTCCTTGGTTCCTGGACACCCTTTGCGGGTTTTCATCTTGAACCCCTATTTTTTTTTCGAAACGCCCTTTTACGGGTTTTCATCTCAATTGACGGGGTTGTACAGGTCCTTGCTGTCCATTTCTGATAGGATGAGAGCTTCTCCTGAGAAAGCTTTCTTTACCACATAAGGTCCTTCCCAATTGGGCATCCATTTTTCATAGAAATTTTTATGTATGAGAAGTATCTTTTTCAAAACTAGATCTCCCTCATAGAATTCCTTGGGACAATCCTTCTTGTCGTAAGCTCGCATCATTCTTTTCTGGTACATCTAGCCATGGTGAATGACTTTTAATCTCTTTTCCTCGATTAAACTCAACTGATCATATCGAGCTTGGATCCATTTAGCCTCATCTAGTTGAAGCTCGGTTAAGACTTGAAGGGAAGGTATTTCAACCTCAATAGGCAAGACTGCTTCCATACCGTATGCCAAATGAGAATGGTGTTGCCCTAGTCTTTGTAAGTCTCAGCCATTTTTTCCACAATCTTCTTGATGTTCTTATTAGCTGCCTCCACAGCTCCATTCATTTTTTGGCGATAGGGAGAAGAATTATGATGCTTGATTTTGAACTGTTCGCAAACTTCTGCTGTCGTGCTATTGCTCAAATTCAGGGAATTATCGGATATGATCCTTTCGGGCATCCCGTATCGGCAAATAATTTCTTTTTTCAGGAACTTGCTAATCGTAGACTTGGTAACATTTGCATATGAGGTTGCCTCTACCATTTAGTGAAGTAGTCAATCACCACAAAGATGAATCTATGGCCATTGGAAGCCTTTGGAGAAATTGGCCCGATGACATCCATGCCCCACATAGAAAAAGGTCAGGGAGAGGTCATGACATGAAGGTGTGATGGAGGTACATGAATCTTGTCTCCATAGATCTGACATTTATGGCACTTCTTGGCATAATTGATGCAATCGCCCTCCATAGTAGACCAGTAATACCCAAATCTCATTATTTGTGGGGCCAACATGAAACCGTTGGCATGCGTCCCACAAATGCCTTCGTGAACTTCTTCTAAGATCTTCTTAGCTTCAATAGTGTCGACACATCTCAGCAACACTTGATTTTTTCTCCTCTTGTACAAGATTTCCCCATCTAGGACATATTCACTGGCCAGTCTTCTTAATGTCCTCTTTTCATTTTCTGAGGCTTGCTCGGGGTACTTTCGATCTCTTACAAATTGAAGAATATTTTGGTACCATGGGCGATCATCCTTTCCTTTTTCTTCCTCTGCCTCAATATCATAACAATGAGCAAGAGCTTCATAGATACTCATCTGAATGGGCTTTACATCTTCTGTCCTACTCACCTTAATCAACGAGGCTAAAGTGGCAAGAGCATTGGCCATCTGGTTTTCTTCTCGTGGGAGATAATGGAATGTGACGTCATCAAACTCCGTGATCAACTCGAGAACCAATCTACGGTAATCTACTAGCTTAGAATCCCTTATTTCCCATTCTCCTTTGAGTTGATAAATTACCAGTGCGGAGTCTCCATAAATCTCCAAGATTTTGATTCCCCACTTTATGGCCGCACGGATTCCCAAGATACATGCTTCGTATTCAGCCATGTTGTTTGTGCAATCAAAATCAAGTTTACTGGTAAAGGGGTAGTGATCTCCTTCTGGTGATACCAAGACTGCCCCGACCCCATTACCCGTGGCATTTAAAGCTCCATCAAAATTCAATCTCCAAGGTTGTTCTACCGTGATTGCCAGTAGTTGCAATATACATTAAATCTTCATTCGGGAAATCAAAGTTTATCGGCTTATAGTCCTCTAAAGCCCTACTGGCCAAGAAGTCTGCTATCGCACTCTCTTTTACTGCTTTCTGATTGACGTAGACTACGTCGAATTCCGAGAGCAAGATTTACCATCGAGCCAATCTCCCATTCAATGCAGCTGACTCCATCAGGTACTTCAGAGGATCTAATTTTGAGATCAACCAAGTGGTATGGTATAACACGTATTGTCTTAATCTGCGTGTAGTCCAGACTAGTGCATAACATAACTTCTCAATTGGCGAATATCACGTCTCGCAATCAGTGAATTTCTTACTGAGATAATATATCGCCCTTTCCTTCTTTTCGGATTCATCGTGTTGTCCTAGTACACATCCCATGAAATTTTCAAAGACCGTCAAGTATAGGATCAATGGCTTATTAGGAATTGGGGGTACTATGATGGGAGCTTTGGATAAATAGTCTTTGACCTTGTTAAAGGTTTCCTGACATTCATCATCCCATACACCCGGGTTGCGCTTTCTAAGTAGGCGGAAGATAGGATCACATTTCTCAGTCAACTGTGAAATGAACCGAGCAATGTAATTTAGTATTTCTAAGAACCCCCGGACTTCTTTTTGCGTGCTGGGTGGCGGTAGCTCTTGTATGGCTTTGACTTTATCCGGGTCAATTTCAATTCCGCTTTTGCTGACTACAAAGCCTAACAATTTTCCTGATGTGGCCCCGAAAGTGCATTTTGCTGGGTTTAGCTTTAATTGATATTTCCTTAGCCTTCCAAATAACTTTCTCAGGATTCTTACATGTTCTTCCTCCGTTTGGGATTTCGCAATCATGTCATCAACGTAAACTTCAATCTCTTTATGCATCATGTCGTGCAATAGGTCGATGATATTGTTGGCACAGGTATCTTGCTCCCTTCCAAAATGAAAGTTGCATTGACAAACTCTAGTGAGCGGAACGAGCACTCCACAACCTCCTCATCTATTCCCTCGTAGGGTGAATCACTCATTATGGACGCGATTATTTCCTCCTCAGCATTAATCGTGATTAGCAGCCCTTCATTTATTAGCTTCACTTTCTGGTGCAAAGAGGAAGGTACTGCCCCAGCTGAGTGGATCCACGGTCTTCCCAGCAGACAGTTATAAGTGGGCCTAATATCCATCACTAGAAAATCCACTTCGTATGTATTCGGCCCAATTTGAAGAGGTATTTCAATCTTTCCCATTACCTTCCTTTTTGTCCCGTCAAATGCTCTCACTATGTTATTACATCCTTTCATGTGAGAGCTATCAATTGGCAATCTTTGCAGTGTAAGCACATTCAGGGCTGAACCATTATCTATGAGTACTCCAGGTAGCGCATACCCTTTACAGCGGATAGTGATGTGGAGAGCCTTGGTGGACCCTATTCCCCCTATCGGTATTTCATCATCGCTAAAGAAAATAAAGTTATCAGCACTCACGTTATTGACCAATCGATCTAGCTTACTGACGGAGATGTCATTTGCTACATATGTTTCGTTCAGCACCTTCATTAGTGCGCTTCGATGGGCTTCCGAGCTTAAGAGCAATGACAGGATCGATATTCGAGCAGGCTGTTTGTGTAGTTGTTCTACTACATTATATTCACTATGCCTTAAAAACTTTAAAAACTCCTTCGCCTGATTCTCGGATACAGGCTCGTTCGTGGGTGCTTCGGGCTTGCTAGTTATTCCTTCCTCAGGCTCACTCATTCTTGATTTCCCTTTGCTGACCTCTTTTCCTTTATTTACAGGGTCATAATTTTTACCGTTACGGGTAACAAGATTTACGTCCTTTCTAGGTTCCCTTTCTCTTGGTATGGTCACGTTACAATTGTAACTCCATGGCACCTTTTTGCTATCCCTGTAAGGAAACGTTATAGGCTTTTGTATGATGGTGCGAGGGGTTGTCGGTTCTCTTGTTGTGGCACAAATAATCACCTTGGGGCGATTACTTCCATAAGCCTTGGCCGTTCCGTCCTCGATGGCACAAACATCATTAGCTTCCCCTCCTTCCTCAAAAAATTCCAGCTCTCGATTGTCCATCAACATCTGGACCACGGCTTTGAACTCGATGCAGCTTTGAATTTCATGCCCCTCAACGACATGAAACTCGCAATGGTTATCATCCCCGATTATCATACTCTTCTTATCTTTCACGATTATCCCTTCTTTGACCATCTCTTGTCATACCCATCGAAGTGGAAGATTAATTTCTTCAACACTTCTTTTAATTTTCCGAGCTCCTTCTTCCAGCAAGGCATTCACCCCTTGCTCTGGATGATTAGGAAGAGGATTCCCAGCTATATTGGGCTTTGCGGGCTCTTCTAACTTTACAACTCCATGCTCTATGAGTCCTTCGACTCATCTTTTAAAAGCAGGGCAGTTTTCAATCGAGTGTCCTTTTACCTCTGCATGGTATTCATAGTGAGCATTCACGTCGTACCAAGCCGGGAATGGGGGTTTATATGGTCATACATGTTGAGGAGCTACCTCATGCGTGTCATTTAGTATCTTGTAGAGTTCTCCGTATGACATAAAAAAGGGAGTGTATTAAACTCTTCCTCTATTTGGCCTGATGCCCGGTTCCTATAGCGGGGCATTTTGGTAATTACCCATTGGAGCTTTGGCTGACCTGTCACGAAGGGTTTGGTGTAGCTAGGTCTGTATACGTTTGCATTATTGACCTCATTATCCCTTCTTCTAGGGGCAGGCCTTTTATGGCTTTCTCCAGTTTCAATCTTGCCGGCCTTGATCGCATTTTCGATCATCTCTCCCGATATGAATATATCAGAGAAACTCTTGGTGGCGTTTCCTAACAGGTGATTCAGGTAAGGAGCTTTGAAGGTGTTGCCAAACAACATTGTTGTCTCCTTTTCTGTTAGTGGTGGCTGTACTTGGGTTGCCACCTCGCGCCATCTTTGCGCATATGTTCTAAAGCTCTCATTCAAATTTTTCTCCATAATCTGCAATGTAAGCCGATCAGGAGCTATTTCTATCACCTGACCATATTGCTTTAAGAAAACCTGTGTCAAATCTTTCCATGAATGGATTTTTGATTGGCTCAATTGATTGTACCATCTGATTGCCGACCCGGCCAGGCTGTCTTGAAAGCAATGAATTAACAATTGGTCATTATGCACGTGCCCCGCCATCCTCCTGCAAAACATGGTCAAGTGGGCTTCAGGGTAGCTCATCCTGTTATATTTTTCAAATTCTGGAACTTTGAATTTGGGGGGGAGAACCAGATCCGGAACTAGACTTAACTCTTTGGCATCTACCCCATAGGAAATTTCAACTCCTTGCATCGTATCGATTTTCTCCTCCAATCACCTGTATTTTTCCTCCATTTGTCTAGGGAGATCCTCTCTTATCATCTTGTCAAAGTCTGAGACACCCAGATTCGCAGCATTATCCTCTGGGTTTGACCTGGATCCAATTGGATAACTGGCTGGTCTCGACGTGCCTGTGGCCTGTTTTTGTGCCCTTATAATAGTGGTGGGCTCCCGTGCCAGCATTTCATGTGAAGCCGGGTTATGGCGAGGTGTAAAGCCTGGGGGGACCATTGGGTCCTCTTCTTCCTCAATAGCAGGGCTCTTTCCTTTATCGGTCATGCTTTGTTTTACTTGTGCTAATTCATTCATTAAGCTCTTTTCTACCTCCATGAATTGATTTTTCATTTCTCTGCACATCATAGTCATTTGCTCTTGGATGCACTCTTGCATCTGGTCTTGTAATTCTTTTTGGATTTGTTTCAGTCTTTGCTTCATAGCCTAAGTTTTCTTTCGAGTATTATAGCGATGTGAGTTTTCAATGATTACTAATGTATCTGAATGGTAAGTTTTTAATAAGTTAGGATCGTTATGCAGAAATATTCAAAAACGTGATGCGAATAAGATGCATGTATGCAAGAGAAAGGTATTGACTTATAATTCATTTTACATTTAGAAAACTTCATTTGGATAACAAGTTCCTTAACATAAAGAAAATTACATAAACGATTTTGCTTTGATGCTCAGAGCCTTGACTTTCTTAAGGAGGCTTGATAGCTTTTGACCTCGTTTCGTCTTCTCTCGTACTGTATGCCTAGCTCTTCTGCCTCAACTGTCACTGTTTGCACATGATCAGCTACTCCGCGGATTTGATTTAAGGCCTCACCCATAACATAATCCCTCTCTCTGACTTCTTTTTGGGTTTGCTAAAGATGCCAATCATTTGTATCTAATGTCCTTTCCAAAATCTCAGTTCTTATTTCACTATTGTGCAAGGAGGCTTCTAATTCTTCCACCCTCTTATTCAATCTCTCGATCTCAGCTCGGCTTGCCTTCAACTCTATTACTAAATTTCGGCTATGATGCCTATACAAGGATTCCTCTAATTCTCCTACTCGAGCTTTTAATTCTTTCACTTCGGCTTGGCTTTCTAGAAGGCTACTCTTCATAGCATTTTCTTGAACTTGAGCATCTTGAAATTTGTTTTTCCAGTGACTTGTTTTATTTTTCTCTTCGCGGATTTCCTGCTGCCATTGCTCTGACATCTTACCCAAACCGACGGTTCTTATTGACAATCGAAGCTTTTTATAATCCTATTTTAGGCTGCTAAGATCTTCTTCAACCTTATTCTTCCCTTTTCTCAATTTTTTCGCTTCTAGCTTCTGAACATCAACGTCCAATCCTAAAAGCACCTTCTCTTCTTCCAGCCTTTCTATCATTTTCTCCATCTCAACATTTCTCTTTTCGAAATCTTGTTAATTATTTCTAATTCAGTCGGGACAACCTGCAAGTGCTCTTCAATTGGGCAGACAATCTCTGGGTTTGGCAGAGGAATATTGTCGTTTATCCTTTTGTTTCTCCACCAATCATATTCTGCAGTTATCATGGGATTGGCGCCGAATGCTTTCATTTTTCGAACCTGATTTTGTGCATTTGAGATTTCTCGAATCCCTTTCTTATTATTTTCTCCCCGGTACGCGAATTCACACTAAGCTATCCCCTGAGTCGCGGGTATGAACTGTCTTGACCTGTATTGTCTTGAAACCAACAAAGGTGCATATCCGGTTGCTCCCCATATTCCTGCCCCATTACGTGGCCACGAACTCCTTCAAAGGGGAGTAATCTTTAGACAAGTACTAATAGGAGACTTTTTCTGTTTTCCAGAAGTGACTATGAAACCATACCATTAATAGCGGTGTGCAAGTAATAAATCGACCTTCTCCCTCCTTTCTACACGCATTTAAGAATTTGAAAGTTTCAACCAGAATGGCCGGGGCAAGTGTCACTCTTTTACTCAATCTATCAAACAAATCTATCACCGCGTCTTCTATATGCCCCAAAGCCTTTGGAAAAACGACCAATCCGTAGATACTCAAGGCTAAGATGTCGATCTTTTTCTTTGCATCTGGATGAGCCAGTATCAAATCTCGTAGACTTTTCCATGTGATACACTTGTTATCGCCTTTGACCTTAACTCGAGTTGCAACCCACTATTTGCTCATGCCAGTGATGTTTATTAATCTTTTAACAATGGTCGGGAGATTTGGAGCTCTAGAATAGGCTTTATCTATCGAAATCTTCGGACAACAGAGTAGAGTGGTGTATTCTTCTATCGTTGGTGTCATGTCTATATTCCCGAAGGTGATGCAATTGTAGGCTGGGTTCCAATACTGTATTAAGGCTCTAAAGAGGGATTTGTATACCTTAACTTCGCACAAGTATGACAAATCTCCGTATTCTTGGTAAAAGGTCTGTTTCATATTGTTCTCCCAACTGTCCCATATCTCTTTCAACTCTAGCACATTGTTTTGAGCCGTGCTGATCTTGGTATAATCCCAAAGCTCTGATTCATATCCTTCCACTAAGTTGTCCCCCTTTTGGCGCTGAGTCTCCTCCGACCACATGCGCACGACCATATTGTCTTCCACCTTATCAAAGTACTTGTTTTCCATGATTAATTCTCATATCGGTAACTGAACTTTTGAGCCTATACCTTTCCTTTATATGATGATGAAATGCAATGCAAAAGAGACAAAATAAACAAGTTAGCGAAACACAACAATATAAATATACAAGTATAGCATAGAACCTAAGAGTTTGTCTTTGGAAGGTTGCTAAATGGTTTAGTTTAACTCCTTCTAAAGCAAGTTCCTGCGGCTTACTATATGTGGTTTTAGGTTCTAAAGTAGGGGTACCCAAACCAGCAGATTCCTCGGTCCTCACCCATTACAGGCTCACACGGACGAGTTCGATTTAGAGGGACGCATTTCCCACACATTTGCACGAAAGTGAAAACTTGACGAAAACAAGGGTACTTTGTAATCCCGAAAGTGATCCACTATCCTGCACGGAGGTGAAGACCTCACGAAGGAGTAGTTTTCGATTTCCACTTAAAACGGTAATATCATATGCAGATGTATGCAAATTTACACTAGCAATAATTTCACAAAAGATGTCGAGGATAGTATTTTAAACAAAATAAAAAATTAAGGGTTTTCAAAAAGGACCCAAAATAATCAATTTTGGCTTGACTCTCGTTTATTTTAAAAAAAAGATCCCTAGTGGAGTCGTCAGCTATCGAAACCATCCCTGTTTTGGAAAATGACGAGTTTCGAAAATTACGTTAATGTTGAAAAATGGGAGTCGCCACCAATTCTTTATTCGGTGTGATTGCACCACAAAACATTTTAAAAAACCGTTTTGAAAACATGTAGGTCTTCAAAATCCAGAAAAACAGGTTCGAGAGTCAGTTACGTATGAGCAAGGATTAGCACCCTCATACGCCAAAAATTGGTACCATATTGATTATTTTCGGGTCTTGATTTGTAACGTTTAAAAAACTCGAATAAAGTTTAAAAATACAATCCTTGAATGCATGAGTTAAGTTTAAAAGAAAACGGGTTTGTTTGGAAATCCCATTATTTCAAAGTGATCGAGGAAGAAAGTTACGTCCAGTGAGTTAGGACATGACATTTCAAGATCCAGAAATAACGAGCTTTCCTTCGTAAAACTTTTTAAATTTTGGGAAAAGGATGTTCAATTATCTTGATTCGAGGAAAGGTTGCACCTAGTAAGTTAAGGCGTAAATTTTCAGAATCGAAGATAAGGAAACATTGCCTCGATTAAGGGTATTCGATTATTTCGATTTGAAGAAAAATTGCACCTAGTAAGCTAAGGCGCAAATTTTCGAAACTCGAAATAAAAGAATATTACCTCGATTTTAAAGTTTTTTATGAAAACAATTTTGAAAAACAAACATGCGAGTTAAATATGAATAAGCAGTTAATAATGGATACTAAATAACACGAAGTAAGATAAATAAGAAGATAGATGGTAAAAAAATCAAAAATGCAAAATACGAGTGCATAATGGTTAAATAGAAATGCAAATATCGATGAGAAAGAAGAATGATGCAATCAGAGTTGAAAATTAGACTTTTCGGATACCCGGAGGGTAAAATTGTAATTTTGGGAAGATTAGAGGTTAAAAATGGAATTCTTAGACATTCGGGGTAAAAGGGTAATTTTGAGAGTTTCGAGGTTAAAAATGGAATTTTCGGAGGTTCGGGGCTAAAAATGGAATTTTTGGAAATTTTGAGGTTAACATGGAATTTTTAGAAGTTCGAGGGTAAAATTGGGATTTTTTGAAATTTTGGGGTCAAGATGGAATTTATGGAAGTTTTGGGGTAAAAATGGATTTTTTAGAAGTTTTAAGGTTAAAAATATAATTTTTGGAAGTTCGGGGGTAAAAATTGAAATTTTGGACAGTTAAGGGACCTCTAAGGCAATAAAACCAAAAATAAGTGGCACGTGGCAGCCCCTCAGGCATCAAGAAGTCAAAGGACTAATTTGAAAACCATGAAAAATTTCTAGGCCAATTTTGTAATTAAACAGAACTTGATTTAGGGATTAAATTAAAACAAATTAGAAATAAGAGGGGCTTTTTGCATAAATAAGCCAAAACAATGACACGTGGCAGCTCCTGATGCTTTCAAAAGGTCAAGGATTAAATTGAAAAGCATTGAAAATTATTGGGCTAATTTACAATTAATTAAAAATATGAAAAGGACCAAATTGTAAAAATCAAAAAAAGCGAAAGTGCCAATTGCACAAATAACCCCTTTCTTAAAAACACACGGATCCTAGGCCGGGTCGGGTCGGGTCGAATTCGGGTCGGTCATGGGTCTAAGGCATGAAACGACACCGTTTTGTGGTATTTTGGCCACTCCCAAAACGACGTCGTTTTGGTGGCCCTTAAATACCCATTTTAAACCTTTTTTGTTTATTATTTCATTTTTTTTTCAAAAATTTCAAAAACCCTTTTTTTCTCTCTTCTCTCCCCTTCCCTTCTTCTCTAGTTTTTCATGACCGACCACTGGCCGCCGGCGTCACTCCGTCCCCGCGCGTGGTCACACTCCCCCGTCCATCGTTCCTCCGATGCCCGTGCCACTGCTTCCACGCCCATGCGTCAGTCACGCGCCTCCATAAGCGCCCTTCGAAGGTGAAGTTTCTTCTCTTTTTTTGTTTTTTAAACCCATTTTCCACTTTTAGTTTTGTAAAAAAAAAACTTTTTTTTAGAACATGAAAACTTTTATATCTGAGACATATTTCGAATGTTCTTTAGAAATTGGTGTTGATTTTAAACCGAAACCCGACCTTATCCTCTTTTTCCTTTTGTTTCTTGTTTGTTTTTTTCTTTTTGATGCCTTTGACTCTCTTTTCGTGCTTTCATCGCAGACCCAAGAATGGTGTGGCAGGGGCGATGTTCGAGGGGAGCTCTATCGTGGCTCCGACAACAGCATCCGAAGGGGCGTAACTCCTCACTGCCTTTTCGGTTTTTCTTTTATTATTATTGATATTTCTTATAATAAATAATATATTTATTACTACCATTATTGTTAATGCCTTTTTATTATTAATATGTTACTATTATTAATACTACTAAAACCAGTATATTTATTAAAACGTTTCTAATACTTAAACAGATAATAAATGAACACTTATTGTCATACATGAATAAATGTACATATTTGGATATGTATTAATTACCTGGAGAAGCAAACCTGTCAGCTTTGGTGGTCTGATAACTGCTTTGCCTTTTCGTGATTGTGATTCAAATACCCTTTACGAATATTGATTCTAGGTGTGAAAGTTTGCTTTGTATTGATTTCTAAGTTTCACAAGAACCAAAGCCAAAAAAATGTCCTCACAAATGGTTTCGAATTGGCTTTTTAAAGCCTTATTCCCATCATTATAGTTTGTTGTTTTCAAATTAATTCCTGTCTTGCTTTTTTTTTCTTTTGCAGGTTGGCTCGACAGTGGCGGTGCAACTTGCTGGTGAAGGTGGTTGATGATGGTGATGGGGCTGCAGACGTTAACGTGGTAGCATACCAGTGGCTGGAGCGGGGTGACTATACAAGTTGAAGCAGATTGAGTTTTCTGTTCTAAGTGATTTGGGTCAATCGGCCCAATTAGGTTTTGAGTGTAATTGGGTTATTGGGTTAGTCTTGGGCCCCTTGTGATTGGGTTCTTTGAGTTTTAGGCCCCAATTAGGCTTTTGATTTGTAATTGGACATTTTTAATTGAACTTGATTTAAAAAGATTTAAAATTTAAATTTATAATAAATTTAAATTTAAGTAAATTTAAACTTAAAATAAATTTAATTTTAAAATAAATTTAAATCTTGTTGGGCTCGGACAAATTGGGCTTCAACATGATCGATCATATAAGAATGCAAGTTATATATAAGTTCAACCAAAGAAATCACTCTACTGATGGGAACTCATCATTGGAGAGATCATTAAATAAGTATTGAGACTTCAATTTTTCTTTCGTGATAATATGAATTCGAAACCCTTGTTTCTTTCCATTTAATGGAACCATTGAAGCATATAGAATATGATATATAATTAGATATTAGATAAGACATGGGAGATACAAAATATAACAAAGTCAACAAAATTTATGAATTTACCTTTAAAGTTGTATTTATTTATATTTTGAATTTAAATTTAAAATTTTATACTATTATAATATAATATAAATAGATTTAAATCCAAATTATAATTTCAAATGTTTTAATAAAACTAGTATATTTATATATTATTACCTATTAGATTAAAATACAAGATAAACCACGGGAATTTCTATCTCATAAATCTTAATTTTTACGTCTCAACATTATAACAAATAAATAAACTCTTAAAATATAACCATTTAAAGGTTTTGTTATACGTTTAAATATGATTTCTAATAAATTTGGTTTAATTCACAATTTACAAAGAAAAAAATCAGCGTAAACAAACATTAACTACTAAATTAGATGTTGATTTCAAAAAAAATCTTAACAAATAGTGGTTAAACTAGCCTAATAAACAATAACACAAAATCTTAATATAGTATTATGATATGTTAAAGGTTCAATTTTATTTCATAGCAAAACCACTTCTCTTACATACACATATTGTGTGTGTGTATGTATATATGTATATCAATCTTTTAATAAAAGAAAGATAACACGTTTTAAGAAACTATTAGAAAGCAAAAGTGAAATATGAGATGCCAAGATCTTGTTGTTGTTGCAATGTTTTTCATTGTTGTTGTTAGGACATTTGGTGTAGAATCATCACCTTCACCAATCCCTTCCAAGGCATCATCACCTTCAAAGTCGCCATCTGCTTCTTCTCCGGCTTCCTCCCCCAAGTCCCCCTACATTAAGTCACCGTCACAATCCTCCAATAGCCTCTCTTTTTCACCATTCATATCCGATGATGAAGCTCCCAAGACATCTCATTTTGGAGCCCTAAAGAGCTCTTCAAACTCCTCTTCACAGAGCCCTAGTAAAAGCGAAAACCCTAAGGACAACAATGGATTCTCTTCTGAGGTTGAGTCTCCCGAGGAGCTCTCATCCCCTCCTTCAACTACTACAAATGATGAAGATTTTGATTCCACTTCTCCTAGCCCAAGAAGCACGAGTGATGTTGCTGATAGTGATAGCCCTAAATCTAGTAATGATAGTCTGGTACTAGCACCATCACTTTCTAATGCCATTGAAATCAAGGCCACCACTTGCATTGTCAGTGTTGTAACTATTGTCGGATTCTTCCTCTTTTAAGCTTAACATGCATAAGTTCATGGAAGGCCTTGAGATGTGCTTTCGAGTTGCCTTCAAATTTTCTTTTAAAAAGTCATATTTATATGCTAATTAAAATTGTAATCTTGAGGCTTGAAGTAAAAGTTATAATATACTTTTTGTTTTAAATTAATGTGCTAATAGTGAATAAAAACCCATTAACTTTTGGCATTAGATATGTGCTAATCATTAATTAAGCTTCTTTATGAATTTTCATACTTAAGCTCAAACTTGAGCTCGATAAAGCTTGTGCGTATTGAAGCTCAAGCTTAGCCTAGCAATAAAGTTTAGGATTAATAATATATATTAAAGTCGATAACATAATTTAATACTATAAAATCATTTGAAATATATATTAAAAATGAAAGGCTCGATAAGGATCACGAGTTGTTTGAGCAAGTGTTTCTATGCTTGAATTTTACTCAATTGACCGCTAAAGCTCAGCTCGATAATTACCGAATCAAATTCACTTTTTTTAGTCAAACTCATGGTAACGAATGCTATGTTTGAAGATGTTTGGTTAATGATCCTAAGCTTGAAATGTTACTTTGATATGCAATGTATAGAAAATAGACGAAATGGTAAGTTGAATTAGAAGGTGGATTGAATATGATATAGATTTTTCTATATACATGTAATGTTATTGATTAGATATGTTTTGGGTATCCTAATACCTCGTTCTATATTGTGAATACATGTTTTGACATAGGTCACAATGAATCATAAAGGTGTAAATTGGTTTGCTTGTTTCGAAATTTAAAATAGGTATGAAATGGATAAAATTTTACCAAAAATGGAGCCCACGTCCTGACAAGCAGTCTTTCTCGTTGCAACATCGTCAGGTGTGACTCATGTCGCGACGTCAAGTGGCCTGAAGTAGTGACGTTACAAACTTTTTGGCGAATTCACAACGTAGAGGAAGTGATGTCACGATGTCGACCCTAAGATTTTGAAACTTTACAATTTGATCCTATTTCAATCTTAGGTCAACAAAAGAGTTTTCGTAGACTCAATTAAGACTCATATTTGATTATGCATCATAATGAAAATGTGTTGAACATATAATTTTAAATTTAAATGATTATGGTACTGTATAATTGACTGTACTTGCTCCGACAATGAATGTGGCATCATGTAACTCAACCCTGATGATGGGGTTGAGTGAGGGGTGTTACTCACCGGGTATTTTAGCAAAAGAAAAGGGAGGATGAGAAGAATTTAAAAAGAGCTTTAAAGGCTTTTGAATAAATGAAAGAAAAAAATAAAAAAAAGGAAAATAGGTCTTACCATGTTGGCAACTTGAAAATAGAAGCTAAAGCCCATTTTTCCATAAAAAATTAGGCGTGCTTTTAGGCCTATAGATATTTACAAAAAAAAAAAAAACCTTAAACAGGTCTACAAGTGATCTACTCACACATGAACAATCATACAAGAAGGCAAGCTATAGATAAGTTCAATCATACAAATGACTTTACTGATGGAAACTCATAGTTTGAGAGATCACGTAATAAGTATTCAGACTTCAGTTTTTCTTTTGTGATAATATGAACTCAAAACCCTTGTTTGTTTCCATTTAATGGAACCGTTGAAGCATATAGAATATGATATATAATTAGATATTAGATAAGACATGGAAGATACAAAATATAACAAAGTCAACCTAATAACTAAATTTACTTTTAAAGTTGTATCTATTTATATTTTGAATTTAAAATAAAAATTTTATACTCATATAATATTATATAATATAAACAGTTTTAAATATATTTTATAAAATTACAAAATTATAATTTCAAATGTTTAGAATAAAACTAGTATATTTATATATTGTTACCTATTAGAATACAAAAAAAAAGATAAAAACAGGAATTTCTATTTCATAAATCTTAATTTTAACGTCTCAACATTCAAACTAAAAAAATATACTCTTAAACTATAACCATTGAAAGGTTTTGTTATAAGTTTAAATATGATTACTAATAAATTTGGTTTAATTCACAATTTACAAAGAAAAAAATCAGCATAAACAAACATTAACTACTAAATTAGATGTTGATTTCAAAAAAAATCTTAACAAATAGTGGTTAAACTAGCCTAATAAACAATAACACAAAATCTTAATATAGTATTATGATATGTTAAAGGTTCAATTTTATTTCATAGCAAAACCACTTCTCTTACATACACATATTGTGTGTGTGTATGTATATATGTATATCAATCTTTTAATAAAAGAAAGATAACACGTTTTAAGAAACTATTAGAAAGCAAAAGTGAAATATGAGATGCCAAGATCTTGTTGTTGTTGCAATGTTTTTCATTGTTGTTGTTAGGACATTTGGTGTAGAATCATCACCTTCACCAATCCCTTCCAAGGCATCATCACCTTCAAAGTCGCCATCTGCTTCTTCTCCGGCTTCCTCCCCCAAGTCCCCCTACATTAAGTCACCGTCACAATCCTCCAATAGCCTCTCTTTTTCACCATTCATATCCGATGATGAAGCTCCCAAGACATCTCATTTTGGAGCCCTAAAGAGCTCTTCAAACTCCTCTTCACAGAGCCCTAGTAAAAGCGAAAACCCTAAGGACAACAATGGATTCTCTTCTGAGGTTGAGTCTCCCGAGGAGCTCTCATCCCCTCCTTCAACTACTACAAATGATGAAGATTTTGATTCCACTTCTCCTAGCCCAAGAAGCACGAGTGATGTTGCTGATAGTGATAGCCCTAAATCTAGTAATGATAGTCTGGTACTAGCACCATCACTTTCTAATGCCATTGAAATCAAGGCCACCACTTGCATTGTCAGTGTTGTAACTATTGTCGGATTCTTCCTCTTTTAAGCTTAACATGCATAAGTTCATGGAAGGCCTTGAGATGTGCTTTCGAGTTGCCTTCAAATTTTCTTTTAAAAAGTCATATTTATATGCTAATTAAAATTGTAATCTTGAGGCTTGAAGTAAAAGTTATAATATACTTTTTGTTTTAAATTAATGTGCTAATAGTGAATAAAAACCCATTAACTTTTGGCATTAGATATGTGCTAATCATTAATTAAGCTTCTTTATGAATTTTCATACTTAAGCTCAAACTTGAGCTCGATAAAGCTTGTGCGTATTGAAGCTCAAGCTTAGCCTAGCAATAAAGTTTAGGATTAATAATATATATTAAAGTCGATAACATAATTTAATACTATAAAATCATTTGAAATATATATTAAAAATGAAAGGCTCGATAAGGATCACGAGTTGTTTGAGCAAGTGTTTCTATGCTTGAATTTTACTCAATTGACCGCTAAAGCTCAGCTCGATAATTACCGAATCAAATTCACTTTTTTTAGTCAAACTCATGGTAACGAATGCTATGTTTGAAGATGTTTGGTTAATGATCCTAAGCTTGAAATGTTACTTTGATATGCAATGTATAGAAAATAGACGAAATGGTAAGTTGAATTAGAAGGTGGATTGAATATGATATAGATTTTTCTATATACATGTAATGTTATTGATTAGATATGTTTTGGGTATCCTAATACCTCGTTCTATATTGTGAATACATGTTTTGACATAGGTCACAATGAATCATAAAGGTGTAAATTGGTTTGCTTGTTTCGAAATTTAAAATAGGTATGAAATGGATAAAATTTTACCAAAAATGGAGCCCACGTCCTGACAAGCAGTCTTTCTCGTTGCAACATCGTCAGGTGTGACTCATGTCGCGACGTCAAGTGGCCTGAAGTAGTGACGTTACAAACTTTTTGGCGAATTCACAACGTAGAGGAAGTGATGTCACGATGTCGACCCTAAGATTTTGAAACTTTACAATTTGATCCTATTTCAATCTTAGGTCAACAAAAGAGTTTTCGTAGACTCAATTAAGACTCATATTTGATTATGCATCATAATGAAAATGTGTTGAACATATAATTTTAAATTTAAATGATTATGGTACTGTATAATTGACTGTACTTGCTCCGACAATGAATGTGGCATCATGTAACTCAACCCTGATGATGGGGTTGAGTGAGGGGTGTTACTCACCGGGTATTTTAGCAAAAGAAAAGGGAGGATGAGAAGAATTTAAAAAGAGCTTTAAAGGCTTTTGAATAAATGAAAGAAAAAAATAAAAAAAAGGAAAATAGGTCTTACCATGTTGGCAACTTGAAAATAGAAGCTAAAGCCCATTTTTCCATAAAAAATTAGGCGTGCTTTTAGGCCTATAGATATTTACAAAAAAAAAAAAACCTTAAACAGGTCTACAAGTGATCTACTCACACATGAACAATCATACAAGAAGGCAAGCTATAGATAAGTTCAATCATACAAATGACTTTACTGATGGAAACTCATAGTTTGAGAGATCACGTAATAAGTATTCAGACTTCAGTTTTTCTTTTGTGATAATATGAACTCAAAACCCTTGTTTGTTTCCATTTAATGGAACCGTTGAAGCATATAGAATATGATATATAATTAGATATTAGATAAGACATGGAAGATACAAAATATAACAAAGTCAACCTAATAACTAAATTTACTTTTAAAGTTGTATCTATTTATATTTTGAATTTAAAATAAAAATTTTATACTCATATAATATTATATAATATAAACAGTTTTAAATATATTTTATAAAATTACAAAATTATAATTTCAAATGTTTAGAATAAAACTAGTATATTTATATATTGTTACCTATTAGAATACAAAAAAAAAGATAAAAACAAGAATTTCTATTTCATAAATCTTAATTTTAACGTCTCAACATTCAAACTAAAAAAATATACTCTTAAACTATAACCATTGAAAGGTTTTGTTATAAGTTTAAATATGATTACTAATAAATTTGGTTTAATTCACAATTTACAAAGAAAAATATCAGTATAAACAAACATTAACTACTAACTTAAATGTTGATTTAAAAAAAAAATCTTAACAATTAGAAGTTACACAAGCCTAATAAACAATAACAAAAAAATCTTAATATAGTATTATGATATGTTAAAGGTTTAATTTTAGTTCATAGGAAATTCACTTCTCTTACATACACATATTGTGTGTGTATATATATATATATATCAATCTTTTAGTTAAAAAAAGGATAACACGCTTTAAGAAACTATTAGAAAGCAAAAGTGAAAGATGTCATTCCACGATCTTGTTGTTATTGCAATGTTTTCATGGTTTTTGTTGGGGTATTTGCTATAGAATCCACACCTTCACTAGTCCCTTCCAAGGCTTATTCACCTTCAAAGTCACCATCTGCTTCTTCTTTAGCTTCCTCCCCTAAATCCCCCTCCATTAGTCACCATCATAATCCTCTAATAGCCCCTATTTGTCACCATCAAAATTCGATGAAAGAGCACCAGAGCCATCTAATTTAGGAGCCCCAAAAAGCTCTTCAAACTCCTCTTCCCATAGCCCTAGTAAAAGCAAAAATCCTAAGGACAACAAAGGATACTCTTTTGAGGTTGAGTCTTACAAGGAACTCTCATCCCCTCCTTCACCTACTTCTAGTGATGAAGTTTTTGACTCCCTTTCTTCTAGCCCTAAAAGCACGAGTGATGTTGCTGATAGTGATAGGCCTAAACCTAGTAATGATAGTCTTGCACCAGCACCAGCACCCTCTAATGCCATTGAAATGAAGGTATCCACTTGCATTGTTAGTGTTGTAACTACTGTCGGATTCTTTTTAGTTACCTTCAATTTTTTTTTTTACAAAACTCATATTTTTATGATAATTAAAATTGTACTCTTGAGGTCTGAAATAAAAGTTATAATATACTTTTTGTTTTAAATTAATGTAATAATAGTGAATAAAAACCCTTTAACTTTTGGCATTAGATAAGTGCTAATCACTAATTAAGCTTGTTTGCGAATTTTCATACTTAAGCTAGAACTTGCGCTCAAAAAAGCATGTGCCTATTCAAGCTCAAGCTTAGCCTAGTAATTAAGTTTAGGGTTAATAATACATGTTAAAGACTATAACATAATTTAATAATATAAAATCATTTAAAATATATATTAAAAATGAAAGGCTCGATAAGGTTTACAGGTTGTTCGAGCATGTGTTTCTAAGCTTGAATTTTTCACGATTGACAACTACAGATCAGCTAGATAATTACCGAATCAAGTTCAATCTTTTTAGTCAAATTCTTGTTAGTGAATGCTCTATTTGAAGATGTTTTGTTAACGATCCTAAGCTTGAAAGGTTACTTTGATATGCAATGTATAGAAAATAGATGGAATGGTAAGTTGAATTAGATGGTGGATTAAATATGATAATGATTTTGCTATATACATGTAATGTTATTGATTTGATATGTTTTTGGTATCCTAATACCTCATTCTATATTGTGTATTCATGTTTTGACATAGGTAACTATGAATCATAAAGGTTTTTTTAAAGTCAACTGAATAAGTGAATTTAATTTTAAAGTTGTATTTATTTATATTTTGAATTTAAATTTAAAAATTTATACTATTATAGTATAATATAAATAGATTTAAATATATCTTATAAAATTACAAAATTATAATTTCAAATGTTTTAATAAAACTAGTATATTTATATATTGTTACCTTTTAGAATTTCTATCTCATCACCTTCGAAGTTGCCATTTTCTTCTTCTCCTGCTTCCTCCCCCAAGTCACCCTACATTAAGTCATCGTCACAATCCTCCAATATCCTCTCTTTGTCACCATCCAAATCCAATTACGAAGCACCCAAGTCATCTCATTTAAGCTTAACATGCATAAGTTCATGGAAGGCCTTAAGATGTGCTTCCGAGTTACCTTCAAATTTTCTTTTAAAAAGTCATATTTGTATGCTAATTAAAATTGTAATATTGAGGCCTGAAATAAAAGTTATAATATACTTTTTGTTTTAAATTAATGTGCGAATGGTGATAAAAACCCATTAACTTTTGGCATCAGATATGTGCTAATCATTGATTAAGCTTCTTTACGAATTTCCGTACTTAAGCTCAAGCTTGAGCTCGATAAAGCTTGTGCGTATTGAACCTCAAGCTTAGCCTAGCAATAAAGTTTAGGATTAATAATATATATTGTTGAATTATGACTCCTATTTCAAGTCAAATTTGAGAAATAATCTTTAAGTTAAACTCTGTTTAATTGCTTCAATTAAACTCTGTTTATTTGTTTGAATTAAACTCTATTTATTTGTTTGAGTCAAACTCTTATTAGTCTAGATTATTTTATTATTATGTGACCTAGAAATTTAGCCTATAAATAGGTTCTTTTACAACCTTAAAAAATAAACTTTTTCATACCCATTAAAGTTGAGAACTCCTAACACTTTTGGAGAATTTAGTGTTTACATTTTGAGGGTTATTTATTTTCGAGTTTTTCTAGGTTTAATTTTTTTATCTCCATCTTTTGTACTCTTTATTCTTTTGTCAATATGATAAAATTATCTTTGCCCATGGTTTTTTATCCTCTTCAGAGGGGTTTTCCCACATTAAATTTGTGTGTTCAATTTGTCAATTTATTCCGCTATATTTTATTTGTTTGTTGTTTAATCGGGTTTATCCCCAACAAGTGGTATCAGAGCTAGTTTGATTTTCATAGATCAACCTGTCCAGAGATGGCAGCAACAAGGTTCGATATTGAGAAGTTTGATGGTGTCACAAATTTCAATTTGTGGCAAGTTCGGATGATGGTAATTTTAGTTCAGACTAGCTGGAAAAAGGTCGTTACCGGGAAAAAACTCGATAATCTTGATAAGTCAGAATGTGAAGAGCTTGATGAAAAGACCTTGTCTGCAATCCAATTGTGCCTTGTGAATAGGGTATTGAGGAGGTATTGATAGAGAAGACCTCATCCGCCTTGTGGAAAAGGCTAGAAACACTTTATGCGACTAAGTCTCTTGCTAATCGTTTAGTGCTGAAACAACGTCTATTTACGTTTCGCATGAACGAAGGTAAGCTTCTTAGAGATCACATCAGCCAATTCATTACTCTTTTGAGTGATTTAATAATGTTGAGGTTCAGATTGATGATGAGGATTAGGCTATGCTATTGTTGTGCTCTTTTCCCCCTTCATACAAGTCTTTTAGGGAGACCTTGATTTATGGTAGAGACAAACTCTCGTTCGAGGATGTGAAGGGTCATTTGTTGAGTAAAGATAAACTCGATAATGAGTTTGGTTCTGATAGCAAGGTAAATAAGCAAGCTTTCGTTTTGATAGCATCAAAGAAACGAGACAAAAGGTGTCGCTATTGTAAGAAATTAGGTCACGTCAAAGTAGATTGTTACAAACTGCAAAATAAAAGGGCTGTTGAGAGTAACGAGGAAGATTTAGCTGGTGTTAATTTGGCCGATGAAAGTGGTGATGATTTCTTGTTAATGTCAATGAGCAAAAGCTCTGAGCTTACGTCCGAGTGGATCCAAGATTCAGGATGTTCTATCCACATGTGTTCCAATAGAGAATGGTTCTCCACATACAGTTTAGTTGAAGGTGGAGTTGTGCACATGAGAAACGATTCATCCAGTAAGGTAATCGATATTGGTACTATTAAAATTAGGATGCATGATGGTACGATTACGGTACTATCAGATGTTAGGTATGTACCTGATTTACAAAAGAATCTCATCTCCTTAAGTATTTTAGACTCAAAAGGTTGTAGAATCAACATCGAGTCGAGCGGAATTAAGGTGTCTTGTGGGGCTCTCATTTTGTTAAAAGGTAAAAAGACCGACAGTCTTTACATTCTGGAAGGTTTTACAGTGACCGATGAAATCGGACGTCCCTCATCCGTTACGGAGTTGAAGTCAACTCGTTTGGAGCGGAGGCAACTTGGTCATAGGAGGGAAAAAGGTATGACTGTTTCGTTGAAGAGAGATTCTCTTTTGGACGTAGGTTTGAAAAGTTAGGGCACTGTATTTGAGAAAATCAAACTCGGGTTAGTTTTGATTTGGCAATGCACAAGTAGAAGGCTAGAAGACTTCCAACTTCTAAGCACAGATTCGACTCAGTTAATTTCCTGTATTGTTCAAGATAGGCTTGTGACGGGCTTTGACAAAGATGTTATTATGGAAATACGAGTCAAGGTGGAGATTTCTTGAATTATGACTCCTATTAAAAGTCAAATTTGAGAAATAATCTTTCAATTAAACTCTATTTAATTGTTTTAATTAAACTCTGTTTATTTTTTTGATTAAACTCTATTTATTTGTTTCAATTAAACTCTATTTATTTGTTTGAGTCAAACTCTTATTAGTTTAGATTATTTTATTATTATTTGACCTAGAAATTTAGCCTATAAATAGGCTCTTTTACAACCTTAAAAAAAACACTCATTTCATACCCATTGAAGTTGAGAACTTCTACCACTTTCGAAGATTTTAGTGTTTACGTTTTGAGGGTTCTTTGTTTTTGAGTTTTTCAAGGTTTAGTTTTTTTATCTCCATATTTTGTACTCTTCATTCTTTCACTAGTATATTAAGATTATCATTGCCCGTGGTTTTTTATCCTCTTCAGAGAGGTTTTTCCACGTTAAATTTGTGTGTTCATTTTCTCAATTTATTCCGCTATATTTTACTTTTTCGTTGCTTAATCGGGTTGATCCCCAACATATATTAAAGTGGATAACATAATTTAATACTATAAAATCATTTGAAATATATATATTAAAAATGAAAGGGTCGATAAGGCTCACGAGTTGTTCGAGCAAGTGTTTCTAAGCTTGAATTTTACTCGATTGAGGCTAAAGCTTGGCTCGATAACTACCGAATCAAGTTCATTTTTTTGTCAAACTCATGGTAGTGAATGCTATGTTTGAAGATGTTTGGTTAATGATCCGAAGCTTGAAATGTTACTTTGATATGCAATGTATAGAAAATAGACAGAATGGTAAGTTTAATTAGATGGTGGATTGAATATGATATAGATTTTTCTATAAACATGTAATGTTATTGATTAGATACGTTTTGGGTATCCTAATATCTCGTTCTATATTGTGTATACATGTTTTGACATAGGTGACTATGAATCATAAAGGTGTAACTTGGTTGGCTTGTTTCGAAACTTGAAATAGGTATGAAATGGCTCAAATTTTACCAAAAATAGAGCCCACGTCCCGACAAGCATTCTTTCTCGTCGCAACATCGTCCGATGTGACTCATGTTGCGACGTCGAGTGGCTTGAAGTAGTGACGTGACAAACTTTTTGGAAAATTCACAACGTGGAGGAAGTGATGTCATGATGTCGACCCTAAGATTTTGAAACTTTAGAATTTTATCTTATTTCAAGCTCAGGTCAACAAAAGAGTTTTAGTAGACTCAATTAAGACTCATATTTGATTATGTATCATAATGCAAATGTGTTTAACTTATAATTTAAATTTGAATGATCATGGTACTAAATAATTGATTATAGTTGCTCTGATAATGAATGTGGCATCCTGTAACTCAACCCTAATGATCGGGTCGAGTGAGGGGTGTTACTCACCAGGTATTTTACCAATAGAAAAGGGGAGGATGAGAAGAATTAGGAAAGAGCTTTAAAGGCTTTAGAATAAATGAAAGGAAAAAAATTATAAAAAAGGAAAATAGGTCTTACCAAGTTGGCAACTTGAATATAGAAGATAAGCCCATTTTTCCCCTAAATATTAGGCTTGCATATAGGCCTATAGATATATACCAAAAAAAAACTTAAACAGATGTACAAGTGACCTATTCACACATGATCAATCATAGAAGAAGGCAAGTTATAGATAAATTCAATCATACAAATGACTCTACTAATTGAAACTCATCATTTGAGAGATCACATAATAAGTATTGAGACTTCAGTTTTTCTTTCGTGATAATATGAACTCAAAACTCTTGTTTCTTTCCATTTAATGGAACCGCTGAAGCATATAGATTATGATATATAATTAGATATTAGATAAGACAAGGAAGATACAAAATATAAAGAAGTCAACACAATAACTGAATTTACTTTTATTGTAGTATTTATTTATATTTTGAATTTAAATTAGAAAATTTATACTAATATAATATAATATAAACATTTTTAAATATATTTTATAGAATTACTATATTATAATTTCAAATGTTTTAATAAAACTAGTATATTTATATACTCCTACCTATTGGAATAAATAAAAAAAAGATAAACCACCGGAATTTCTATTTCATAAATCTTAATTTTTACGTCTCAACATTCAAACTAAAAAAATATACTCTTAAACTATAACCATTGAAAGGTTTTGTTATAAGTTTAAATATGATCACTAATAAATTTGGTTTAATTCACAATTTATAAAGAAAAATATCAGTATAAACAAACATTAACTATTAACTTAGATGTTGATTTCAAAAAAAATCTTAACAATTAGAAGTTACACAAGCCTAATAAACAATAACACAAAGTCTTAATATAGTATTATGATATGTTAAAGGTTCAATTTTAGTTCATAGGAAAATCACTTCTCTTACATACACATATTGTATGTGTGTGTGTATATATCAATCTTTTAGTAAAAAAAAATAGCAGGTTTTAAGAAACTATTAGAAAGCAAAAGTGAAAGATAGCATTCCAAGACCTTGTTGTTGTAGAATCCTCACCTTCACCAATCCCTTCCAAGGCTTCTTCACCTTCAAAGTCGCCATCTGCTTCTTCTCCATATTCCTCCCCTAAATCCATCTCTGTTAAGTCAACGTCACAACCCTCCAATAGCACCTCTTTGTCACCATCAAAATCCGATGAAGTAGCACCAAAGTCATCTCATTCAGGAGCCTCAAAGAGCTCTTCAAACTCCTCTTCCCCTAGCCCTAGTAAAAGCGAAAATCCTAAGGACAACAAAGAATACTCTTTTGAGGCTGAGTCTCACAAGGAACTCTCATCCCCTCCTTCACCTACTTCCAATGATGAAGTTTCGAACTCCCTTTCTTCTAACCCTAAAAGCACGAGTGATGTTACTGATAGTGATAGGCCTAAACCTAGTAATGATAGTCATGCACCAGAACTAACACCATCTAATGCCATTGAAATGAAGGCCTCCACTTGCATTGTCAGTGTTCTAACTATTGTCGAATTCTTCCTCTTTTAAGCTTAACATGTATAAGTTAATGGAAGGCCTTGAGTAGTACTCTCTAGTTACTTTCAAATTTTTTTTAAAAAAAGTCATATTTATATGATAATTAAAATTGTACTCTTGAGGCCTAAAATAAAAGTTATAATATACATTTTGTTTTAAATTAATGTAATAATAGTGAATAAAAACCCTTTAACTTTTGGCATTAGATAAGTGCTAACCACTAATTAAGCTTGTTTATGAATTTTCATACTTTAGCTCGAACTTGAGCTCAATAAAGCATGTGCCTATTCAAGCTCAAGCTTAGCCTAGTAATTAAGTTTAAGGTTAATAATATATATGAAAGACTATAACATAATTTAATAATATAAAATCTTTAAAAATATATATTAAAAATGAAAGGCTCGATAAGGCTTACAACTTGTTCGAGCATGTGTTTCTCAGCTTGAATTTTTCACGATTGACAGCTAAAGCTCGGCTAGATAATTACTGAATTAAGTTCAATTTTTTTAGTCAAATTATTGGTAGTGAATGCCCTATTTAAAGATGTTTGGTTAACAATCCTAAGCTTGAAATGTTACTTTGATATGCAATGTATAGAAAATAGATGGAATGGTAAATTAAATTAGATGGTGGATTAAATATGATAAAGATTTTGCTATATACATGTAATGTTATTGATTTGATATGTTTTGGTATCCTAATACCTCATTCTATATTGTGTATTCATGTTTTGACATAGGTAACTATGAATCATAAAGGTGTAAATTGGATGGCTTTTTTCGAAACTTGGAATATGTATGATGTGGCTAAAATTTAAACAAAAATAGAGCCCATGTTTAGAGAAGCTTTCTTTCTCGTCACAACATCGTCCGACATGACTCATGTCGCGATGTCGAGTGGCTTGAAGTAACGAAGTTACAAATTTTTTGGCGAATTCGTTACGTGGAGGAAGTGACGTCACGACATTAGTCTTGAGATTTTGAAACTTTACAATTTGATCTTATTCCATGCTCGGGTAAACAAAAGAGCTTTCGTATATTCGATTAAGACTCCAATTTGATAATGTATCATAATGCAAATATGTTTAATTTATAATTTTATATTTTAATGCTTATTTTATTGTATAATTGATTGTAGTTGCTCCGACAATAAATGTGGCATCTTATAGCTCAACCTTGATGATCTGGTCGAGCGAGGGGTGTTACGCACTAGGTATTTTAGCGAAAGAAAAGGGGAGGATGAGAAGAATTTAAAAAAAGTGCTTTAAAGGCTTTAAATGAGTGAAAGAAAAAAATATAAAAATAGAAAATAGGTTTGAGCATGTTGACAACTTGAATATTGAAGCTAAAACACATTTCCCCCTAAATATTAGGCCTTTTTTTAGGCCTATAGATATTGAAGAAAAAAAAACCTTAAACAGTTCTACAAGTGGTCTATTCACATATGATCGATCATATAAGAAGGCAAGTTATAGATAAGTTCAGCCTAAGAAATTACTCTACTGATGGAAACTCAACATTTGAGAGATCATGATTACTAAAGAAACCATAGGAACTTCTATTTCAGAAATCTTAATTTTTACATCTCAACATTCAAACTAAAAAAATATACTCTTAAACTATAACCATTGAAAGGTTTTGTTATAAGTTTAAATATGATTACTAA
The DNA here is from genome assembly GCA_039519145.1 of Kokia cookei. Lineage (NCBI taxonomy): Eukaryota > Viridiplantae > Streptophyta > Magnoliopsida > Malvales > Malvaceae > Kokia > Kokia cookei. Next base: position 44,169,039 of record CM076903.1, read on the forward strand.
TAATTAGGTTTAATTCACAATTTACAAAGAAAAATATCAGTATAAAAAAACATTAACAACTAACTTAGATGCTGATTTCACAAAAAAAATCTTAACAATTAGAAGTTATACAAGCCTAATAAACAATAACACAAAATCTTAATATAGTATTATGATATGTTAAAGGTTCAATTTTGGTTCATAGTAAAAAAAAAAGATAACAGGTTCTAAGAAACTATTAGAAAGCAAAAGTGAATGATGGCATTCCAATATCTTGTCGTTGTAGTGTTTTTCATGGTTGTTGTTGGGGCATTTGCTGTAGAATCCTCACCTTCACCAATCCCTTCCACGGCTTCTTCACCTTAAAAGTTACCATTTGCTTTCCTTCAGCTTCCTCCCCCAAATCCCCCTCCATTAAGTCATCACCATAGTCATCCAATAGCCCCTCTTTGTCACCATCAATGTCCAATGAAGGAGCACCCAAGTCAACTCATCTTGGAGCCCCAAAGAGCTCTTCAAACTCCTCTTCCCCTAGCCCTAGTAAAAGCGAAAATCCTAAGGACAACAAAGGATACTCTTCTGAGCTTGAGTCTCCCGAGGAACTCTCATCCCCTCCTTCACCTACTTCCAATGATGAATTTTGGACTCCCCTTCTTATAGCCCTAAAAGCACTAGTGATGTTGTTGATAGTGATAGCCCTTAACCTAGTAATGATAGTCTTGCACCAGCACCAGTAGCCTCTAATGCCATTGAAATGAAGGTCTCCACTTGCATTGTTAGTGTTGTAAATATTGTCGGATTCTTCCTCTTTTAAGCTTAACAAGTATAAGTTAGTGGAAGGCCTTGAGATGTGCTTTCTTGTTACCTTCAATTTTTGTTTTAGAAGGTCATATTTATATGATAATTAAAATTGTACTCTTGAGGCCTAAAATAAAAGTAATAATATACTTTTTGTTTTAAATTAATGTAATAATAGTGAATAAAAACCCTATAACTTTTGGCATTAGATAAGTTCTAATCACTAATTAAGCTTGTTTACGAATTTTCATACTTAAGCTCGAACTTGAGATCACTAAAGCATGTGCCTACTCAAGCTCAAGCTTAGCCTAGTAATTAAGTTTAGGATTAATAATATATATTAAAGACTATAACATAATTTAATAATAAAAAATCATTTAAAATATGTATTAAAAATGAAAGGCTGGATAAGGCTTACAAGTTGTTCGAGCATGTGTTTCTAAGCTTGAATTTTCCACGATTGACAACTAAAGCTCGTCTAGATAATTACCGAATCAAGTTCAATTTTTTTAGTCAAATTCTTTGTAGTGAATGCTCTGTTTGAAGATGTTTGGTTAATGATCCTAAGCTTGAAATGTTACTTTGATATGCAATGTATAGAAAATAGACGGAGTGGTAAGTTGAATTAGATGGTGGATTAAATATGATAAAGATTTTGCTATATACATGTAAAGTTATTGATTTGATATGTTTTTGGTATCCTAATACCTCATTCTATATTGTGTATTCATGTTTTGGCATAGGTAACTATGAATCATAAAGGTGTAAATTGGATGGCTTTTTTCGAAACTTGAAATAGGTATGATATGGCTAAAATTTAAACAAAAATAGAGCCCACGTTCAGACAAGCTTTCTTTCTCGTCGTAACATCGTCCGACATGACTCATGTCGCGACGTCGAGTGGCTTGAAGTAACGGAGTTACCAATTTTTTGGTGAATTCATGACGTGGAGGAAGTGACGTCACAACATTAGCCTTGAGATTTTGAAACTTTACAATTTGATCTTATTTCATGCTCGGGTAAATAAAAGAGCTTTCGTAGATTCGATTAAGACTCCAATTTGATTATGTATCATAATACGAATGTGTTTAACTTATAATTTTATATTTGAATGCTCATGTTACAGTATAATTGATTGTAGTTGCTCCGAAAATGAAAAATGTGGCATCTTATAGCTCAACCTTGACGATCGAGTCGAGCGAGAGGTGTTACACACCAAGTATTTTAGAGAAAGAAAAGGGGAGGATGAGAAGAATTTAAAAAAGTGCTTTAAAGGCTTTAGATTAAATGAAAGAAAAAATTATAAAAAAAGGAAAATAGGTTTGACCAAGTTGTCAACTTGAATATTTAAGCTAAAACCCTTTTTTTCCCCCAAATACTAGGCGTTCTTTTAGGCCTATAGATATTTAAGAAAAAAACCTAAAACAGTTCTACAAAGTGATCTATTCACATATGATCGATCATATAAGAGGACAAGTTATAGATAAGTTCAACCAAAGAAATCACTCTACTGATGGAAACTCATCATTTGAGAGATCATTAAATAAGTATTGAGAATTCAATTTTTCTTTTGTGATAATATGAATTCAAAACGTTGTTTCGTTCCATTTAATGGAACCATTGAAGCATATAGAATATGATATATAATTAGATATTAGATAAGACATGGGAGATACAAATATAACAAAGTCAATCGAATAACTGAATTTACTTTTAAGTTATATTTATTTATATTTTAAATTTAAATTTAAAATTTAATACTATTATAATATAATATAAATAGATTTAAATATATTTTATAAAATTACCAAATTATAATTTCAAATGTTTTAGTAAAACTAGTATATTTATATATTGTTACCTATTAGAATAAAAAAAGAGATAAATCACAGGAATTTCTATGTCATAAATCTTAATTTTTACATCTCAAAATTATAACAAAAAAATAAACTCTTAAAATATAACCATTTAAAGGTTTTGTTATAAGTTTAAATATGATTACTAATAAATTTGGTTTAATTCACAATTTACAAAGAAAAATATCAGTGTAAACAAATGTTAACTACTAAATTAGATGTTGATTTGAAAAAAAAAAAACCAAATAGAGGTTAAACAAGCCTAATAAACAATAACACAAAACCTTAATATAGTATTATGATATGTTAAATGGTCAATTTTAGTTCATAAGAAAATCACTTCTCTTACATACACATATTGTGTGTGTGTGTGTGTGTGTATATATATATATCAATCTTTTAGTAAAAGAAAAGATCTTGTTGTTGTTGTTGCAATGTTTTCCATTGTTGCTTTTTTGGGGCATTTGGTGTACAATCATCACCTTCACCAATCCTTTCCAAGCCATCATCATCTTCAAAGTCACCATCTACTTCTTCTCCGGCTTCCACCCCCAAGTCCCCCTACATTTAGTCACCGTCACAATCCTCCAATAGCCTCTCTTTGTCACCATTCAAATCCGATGATGAAGCACCCAAGTCATCTCATTCTGGAGCCCCAAAGATCTCTTCAAACTCCTCTTTACATAGCCTTAGCAAAAGCGAAAACCCCGAGGACAATAGCAAATACTCCTCTGAGGTTGAGTCTTGATCGTGCTATGAACGTCATAGCAATGTGCAAGCATACATTATCAATGCAAGTATAGTAGAAAGAAGTGAATCTTTTGGATATTGATCCCAAGAAGATAAGTGTCTGTTGTCTAAAATTGTTGGTGCATTGAACAAGTAAAATGCAATAAATTGTGAGAATGGTTGTTGGAGCAATAATGTAAAAATAAAGATAAAATGTAATAAAGGTAAAATGGGATCCACAACGTGAATAGTCACTAGAAAACTAAGTGTGGCTTACAAGGTTAAAAATAACAGGTAATTTATCGGCGCAAAGAAGTGCAATGAGCATATTACCAAACTTGGGTTTTCTATTAGATCTATAACTTTAGTATGCACACTAACCACACCTTCCACTGCTGGTAATACAACACACTTAAGAACAAGTGGACCAAATTCCTTCAATCCCCAAGCAACTTCCATTGTCTTGCTTGTTAGTTTAAACTATCACTACACCTTCTAGTGACTTTGACTGCAATAACACTTCCCTGCTAAAATCATTTATACCCAAAGATTAAATAGTAAAGACAAGCTTGGATAAGATATCATTTAGTCTAACAATCAATAGTACTTCCATACAAACTTGAAATAAACATGAATCACCAGCGTTTAAGAAAGGAAATGTAAAAGAACAAATGAAAAATACTATTCCTAGGTTACTCGACTTGTTCCCTTACTTCCCTCTTGTGTCGCACTTAGGATGCTCCTCGTCAGGAGTGGGCTTGCTTTGCCTTCACGTCGATTCACCCAAGGGGTCTCAAGCCTCCATAGCTAAAAAGCTCAAAAGCTTGGTTGAAGAAGATAATATTGCAAAATGGGAGACTAAAGGAAGAAGAGACACCTTTCTCTTTCCTTGTGAGTGTTTATATTTAGCCCAAATTGTACAGGTGTCTATTCTGTAAAATTGAGTTGTACAAGTTGGTTATACCAGATTGGATAGCTCACATATTTTTGTTCTTATCAGATAGTTGTCAGATGCGATGACCATTTTGGGCGCAATTCTGGACACGTTCATGTAGCGACAATTCTGGACATGTTCATCCAACAACATTCCTGGGTGCAATTGAAGAATACTTATTCAGCGATAGTTCTGGATGCAAATTGAAGAATATTTATGTAGTGACAGTCTTGGGTGCATTCTGGAAATATTCCTGTAGTGACAATTTTGGGTGCAATCTAGAAGTGCTCATGCGGCGACAATTTTGGGCTCAATCTAGAAGTACTCATGTGGCGACATTAATAGTAAAATATGGCAAAATTAATGAAAACTAGGCCAAGGTCAACTGAGTTACAAAATGCAATGTACTAAACTAAAAAATGCTAAAATATGTACTAAGGACAACTAAATGGAAACAAATTATCCATTAAATGGGGAGAAAACATATGTTCTTTTTAGTTCCATCACACCCCCAAACTTGAGTTTTTACTTGTGCTCAAGTAAAACAAAAACTAGCAAGGGTACAAGAAGTACAAAAGAATTTTTGTCAAGGCAATAATCATTCTAGCAACTTGAAGCATCTGAAATCCTAATGCATGAATTACATTCAAATGACAGAATATTGCGTAGACAATTTATAGGTATGAATAACTAAAATTGCAATTTCATCAATGCTAGCATCATGCTTTAAATCTTAAATTTATTCTACCAAAACAACATTTATTGTAAAATAATATACAAATATATATATTTTCTTCTTTTCCTTTTTTTATGTGTCTGAGGGATGTCTTTGCATTACTATACCCTTGTTCCTACGAAGTAACGATGGGGTGCAACATACCTTAGGGAGTATGTAATTGCATCGACATCCACTCTTACAGTGATAGCCTTTGGCTGGATTACTTTTCCTAACACTTGCATTTGAGTGTTCCTCCTTGATAGTTCACAATACACCCACATTGGAGTGTCTTTTATTCATAACTATAGCTATAAATGGAAAATTTATTCAATATCTAAATAATGATACCATTCATTCATTACTAATGCAATCTAAATCTTTCATCCAAAAATTAAAGATACAACATTCAATCAAATTCACCCAATTCATTCATTAACAGTTCACATGATTCAAGAATTAAGCATCGAATGAAAAAAAAAATTCAACCACTTTTTTAATAACCATGCATGCTTCATTAAACTCAAAAGGACAAATTTTTAAAATGTAGGTTCAATTGCATTTACATTCCCCCAAACTTAAAGTTTGCTTTGTCCCCAATGCACTAACATTAAGAAATATATTTGGAAATGCAATGACAATGTAGATGCATTGACAATAAAAATGTAGTGACAATAAAAATATAGGAACAATTATACTACAACTACATGATATGCATGAAAACTAAACTAAGTGCTAAAAATAAAAACTAACTCAGTGTGCTACAGCAGAAGATCTGGCTGCATTGGTCTTCTTCTTGCGCTTCTGCTCCTCCTTATGGTGCTTCTTACCTTTGGTGTGCTCCTCTTTCATTCCTTTGGCTTCGTCAGATCTACGGATTGCTCCTCAATATCAAGCTGCGCCCCAGCATCATCGATAGTGACATCAGATGGGTGTATTTCAGCAAGTGGTGCAACATAAAGCACCATGGCTAGAGGAATGGGATCCTCATTACTGACCGTCACAACCTCCGCCTGACTCGCTTCAGGTGGTACCAAATCATCAGAAGATGCACCCACAAGTTCATTTGCAGCGACAAATTCCTCAGCCGAATTTGTCGTGACATCAGGTCCTTCTCTTCTTTCTTTTTTTTTCTTTTGTTTGAGGTTTGCATAGTTTGTGAACTACTCCTCAATTTCCATCTCTACTTCAGCATCATCAGCTGCTTCATTCATTGGACCAGTATAGACCACTATCACCCAAGGGTTTGTGGTCCTCATTAATTTCATCCACAATTTCCGCCTAACTTGCTCCATCTTATGCCAAGCCTTCAATTATTGCACCCACAACTCCAGGTGCGAGGATAAATTTCTCCGCTAAATTTGCCTCGACATCTTTTTCTTCCTTTACATGAACTTCTTCCGTTTTCAGCATTAATTCAATAGGTACAATATAGATATAGAAAATTGCACTGAGAATGGAATCCTAATGCATCCACAATGGTGTTTACTTATTCCTCAATAGGTGCAGACATAATATTTATTATTTTTTTCTTCAAGTGCTTCGTACTCTTTTATTCTTCACACGATCCCAAAAGATCTTCACTCTTTCTTGCGTTTTTTCCAATTCTGTAACTTCTTAATTACGAATATAGGCATCAAAATTATGCTTTCATCGAAATCAAATAATTCCTTTCCAATAAATCGATCACCAATGGAATAGGGTATTGAGAAACTCTTGGGATCCCTAAATTCTTGAAGCAATTTAATTGTCATGACAGTGCACCCTTTAGTAAGTGCAATTGCTTCGACTTCTCCTAATATTTCCTTCTTGGACCGTGCATCTTCAAGTTTCTGAGGCTGTTTTGATATAGCATTTGTGGCGACAAAATGATGTGATTCTGTCTCCTCAATATTTTGATTAACCTCTTCAACTGCAGTTTGCTTTTCAAATTGTTCTGACATCTTTCCATTGTCGATATCTGAATTATCTTCCTTTACTGTAGCATCTGTAACAACTTCAATTAGTTGAGTCTCACTTCTGGGAATGATTCCCTCAAAATTCCCTTACCCTTGTGATATCAAATTCTCAATATCAATCGCAAAGATTCTTGTGGTCGTAAATTTATTGCACTCACAATCTATCCAACTTGATATTCTAGAGCTCGTACGGATTTAGCTTGACTCTGAAGCACAGCTTCGGTCTTGGTAAAATATTGTCTCAGCAAATTTTCAATTGATGAAAATTCTGATGCTTTGTCTTGTTGGGTATTTTGCCTTGACAAGAGTTGATCATAATTGGGCAGTGTCCACTCGGATCTAACATCGTTGTTTATACTTCTAGGGTCTTGATTGTTCCAACAAAAATTTGGATGTTGCTATCACTCTAGCGTGTAGGTGTTAGAATATGGATTTTCATTCCAACCAAAATTCCCCATGTGGTACACATTTTTTGGATTTGATGGGCATTGTTCAAACTCATGATTGCTTCCATAGTAATTGCAAATTGTCATAGGGAATTTTCATTCTGCAATTCCTATAGCATTTTGCATTGAATTACTCATATTAGTCAAAGAAGATACCTGAGCGGTTATGGCATCGAGCTCCATTTCTATAGCATCACTTATGCTAGTCCAACATCTTGAGGTTCTACACCAATTCCTAGCCATATTTTGCTAAAAGAAAGTAAACAAAAAAAAGGAAACAAGTTCGTGACAACTAAAATTTAGATAATAAAGAATAAATGCAAAGACAAAAATAGACATCAAACAAATGCCATCCTCGACAACGGCGCCAAAACTTGATCGCGATATGAACGTCACAGCAATGTGCAGGCATACACTGTCGATGCAAGTATAGTAGACAAAAGTGAATCTATCGGATATCAATCCCACGAGGATGGGTGTCTGTTGTCTAAAATTATCGGTGCATTGAATAAGAAAAATGCAATAAATTGTGAGAATGGTTGTCGGAGTAATAATGTGAAAATAAAGATAAAATGTAATAAAGGTAAAATGTGATCCACAACGTGAATAGTCAGTAGAAAACTAAGCGTGGCTTACAAGGTTAAAAACAACAGGTAATTTTTTTGTGCAACGAAGTGCAATGAATATCTTACCAAACTTGGCTTTTCTATTAGATCTATGACTTTAGTATGCACACTAACCACACCTTCCACTGCTGGCAATGCAACACACTTAAGAACAAGTGGATTAAATTCCTTCAATCCCCAAGCAACTTCCGTTGTCTTGCTTATTAGTTTAAACTATCATTACACCTTCTAGTGACTGTGACTGCAATAACACTTTCGTGCTAAAATCATTTAAACCCAAAGATTAAACAGTAAAGACAAGCTTGGATAAAATATCATTTAGTCTAACAATCAAGAGTACTTTCATACAAACTTGAAATAAACATTAATCACCAGCGTTTAAGAAAGGAAATGTAAAAGAAAAAAAGGAGAATACTATTCCTAGGCTACTCGACTTGCTCCCTTACTTTCCTCTTGCGTCGCACTTGGGATGCTCCTCGTCAGGAGCTAGTCTGTCTTGCCTTCACTTCGATTCACCCGAGGGGTCTAAAGCCTCCATAGCCAAAAAGTTCAAAAGCTATGTTAAAGAAGATAATATTGCAAAATGGGAGACTAAAGGAAGAAGAGACACCTTTCTCTTTCCTTATGAGTGTTTATATTTAGCCCAAATTGTACAGGTATCTATTCTACAAAATTGAGCTGTACAAGTTGGTTATACCAGATTGGACAGCTCACACATCTCTGTTCTTATCAGATAGCTGTCAGATGCGGCGACAATTTTGAGCGTAATTCTGGACACGTTCATGCAGTGACAATTCTGGACATGTTCATGCAACGACATTTCTGGGTGCAATTGAAGAATACTTATTCAACGATAGTTTTGGATCCAAATTGAAGAATATTTATGCAGCGATAGTTTTTGGTGCATTTTGAAAATATTCCTGCGACGACAGTTTTGAGCACAGTCTAGAAGTTCTCATGCGACGACATTAGTAGTAAAATATGGAAAAATTAATGAAAACTAGGGCAAGGACCACTAAGTTGGAAAATTCAATGTACTAAACTAAAAAAATGCTAAAATATGTACTAAGGACAACTAAATGGGAACAAATTATCCAATAAATGGGGAGAAAACATATGTTGTTTTTAATACCATCAAGTCTATCGAGGAGCTCTCATCCCCTCCTTCACCTACTACCAATGATGAAGATTTTGATTCCCCTTCTTCTAGCCCAAGAAGCACGGGTGACGTTACTGATAGTGATAGCCCTAAATCTAGTAATGATAGTCTGGCAGCAACACCAACACCCTCTAATGCCATTGAAATCAAGGCCACCACTTGCACTGTCAGTGTTGTAACTATTGTCGAATTCTTCCACCATTAAGCTTCACATGCATAAGTTCATGGAAGGCCTTGAGATCTACTTTTGAGTTACATTCAAATTTTCTTTTAAAAAGTCATATTTATATGCTAATTAAAATTGTAATCTTGAGGCCTGAAATAAAAGTTATAATATAATTTTTGTTTTAAATTAATGTGCTAATAGTGAATAAAAACCCATTAACTTTTGGCATCATATATGTGCTAATCATTGATTAAGCTTCTTTATGAATTTTCATACCTAAGCTCAAAATTGAGCTTGATAAAGCTTGTGCGTATTGAAGCTCAAGCTCAGCCTACCAATAAAGTTTAGGATTAATAATATATATTAAAGATGATAACATAATTTAATACTATAAAATCATTTGAAATATATATTAAAAATGAAAGGGTCGATAAGGCTCACGAGTTGTTCGAGCAAGTGTTTCTAAGCTTGAATTTTACTCAATTGACGGCTAAAGCTAGGCTCGATAATTACCGAATCATGTTCACTTTTTTTAGTCAAACTCATAGTAGTGAATGCCATGTTTGAATATGTTTGGTTAATGATCCTAAGCTTGAAAGGTTACTTTTATATGCAATGTATAGAAAATAGACGTAATGTAAGTTGAATTAGATGGTGGATTGAATATGATATAGATTTTTCTATATACGTGTAATGTTATTGATTAGATAAATTTTGGGTACCCTGATACCTCGTTCTATATTGTGTATACATGTTTTGAAACAGGTGACTATGAATCATAAAGGTGTAACTTGGTTGGATTGTTTCGAAATGGCTCAAAATTTACCAAAAATAGAGCCCACGTCCCGGCAAGCATTCTTTCTCGTCGCAACATCGTCTGATGTGACTCATGTTGTGACGTTGAGTGGCCTGAAGTAGTGACGTGACAAACTTTTTGGCGAATTCACAACGTGGATGAAGTGATGTCATGATGTCGACCCTTAGATTTTGAAACTTTAGAATTTGATCTTATTTCAAGCTCAGGTCAACAAAAGAGTTTTCATAGACTCAATTAAGACTCAGATTTGATTATGTATCATAATGCAAATGTGTTTAACTTATAATTTAAATTTGAATGATCATGATATGTTAAACGTTCAATTTTAGTTCATAGGAAAATCACTTCTCTTACATACACATATTGTGTGTGTATATACATATATCAATCTTTTAGTAACAAAAAAAGATAACACATTTTAAGAAACTATTAGAAAGCAAAAGTGAAAGATGGCATTCTAAGATCTTATTGTTGTTGCAGTGTTTTTCATGGTTGTTGTTGGGGCATTTCCTGTAGAATCCTCACCTTCACCAATCCCTTCCAAGGCTTCTTCACCTTCAAAGTTGCCATATGCTTCTTCTCCAGCTTCCTCCCTAAGATCCCCCTCCATTAAGCCATTGTCACAATCCTCCAATAGCCCCTCTTTGTCACCATTAAAAACTGATTAAGGAGAACCTAAGTCATTTCATTCTGGAGCCCCAAAGAGCTCTTCAAACTCCTCTTCCCCTAGCATTAGTAAAAGCGAAAATCCTAAGGACAACAAAGGATGCTCTTTTGAGGTTAAGTCTCCTGAGGAACTCTCATCCCCTCCTTCACCTACTTCTAATGATGAAGTTTTTGACTCCCTTCTTCTAACCCTAAAAGCATGAGTGATGTTGCTGATAGTGATAGCCCTAAACCTAGTAATGATAGTCTTGCACCAACATCAATACTAGTACCCTCTAATGCCATTGAAATGAAGGCCTCCACTTGCATTGTCAGTGTTGTAACTATTGTCGGATTCTTCTTCTTTTAAGCTTAACATGTATAAGTTAATGGAAGGCCTTGAGATGTGCTTTCTAGTTACCTTCAATGTTTGTTTTAAAAAGTCATATTTATATGATAATTAAAATTGTACTCTTGAGCCCTTAAATAAAAGTCATATTTATATGATAATTAATGTAATAATAGTGAATAAAAACCCTTTAACTTTTGGCATTAGATAAGTGCTAATCACTAATTAAGCTTGTTTATGAATTTTCATAATTAAGCTCAAAGTTGAGCTCAATAAAGCATGTGCCTATTCAAGCTCAAGCATAGCCTAGTAATTAAGTTTAGGGTTAATAATATATATTAAAGACGATGACATAATTTAATAATATAAAATCATTTAAAATATATATTAAAAATGAAAGACTCGATAAGGCTCACAAGTTTTTTGAGCATGTGTTTCTAAGCTTGAATTTTTCACGATTGACAACTAAAGCTCGCTCAATAATTATCGAATAAAGTTTGATTTTTTTAGTCAAATTCTTGGTAGTGAATGCTCTGTTTGAAGATGTTTGGTTAAAGATCCTAAGCTTGAAATGTTACTTTGATATGCAATGTATAGAAAATAGACAGAATGGTAAGTTGAATTAGATGGTGGATTAAATATGATAAAGATTTTGCTATATACATGTAATGTTATTGATTTAATATGTTTTTGGTATCCTAATATCTCATTCTATATTGTGTATTCATGTTTTGACATAGGTGACTATGAATCACAAAAGGTGTAAATTGGATGGCTTTTTTCGAAACTTGAAATTGGTATGTTGTGGCTTGAAGTAACGACATGACAAACTAATTACGAACTCACGACGTGGAGGAAGTGACGTCACAACATCAGCCCTGAGATTTTGAAACTTTACAATTTGATCCTATTTTATGCTTGGGTAAACAAAAGAGTTTTCGTAGACTTGATTAAGACTCCAATTTGATTATGTATCATAATGAAAATTTGTTTGAATTATAATTTTATATTTGAATGCTCATGTTACTATATAATTTATTGTAGTTGCTCCGACAATGAATGTGGCATCTTGTAGCTCAGCCTTGATGATCGGGTCGAGCGAGAGCTATTTCACACCATGTAATTTAGCAAAAGAAAAGGGGATGATGAGAAGAATTTAAAAAAGAGTTTTAAAGTTTTTAGAATGAATTAAAGAAAAAAAATTATAAAAAAGGAAAATAGGTTTGACCAAGTTGGCAACTTGAATATTTAAGCTAAAACCCATTTTCCCCCCCAAATACTAGGCAATCTTTAAGGCCTATAGATATTTAAGAAAAAACCTTAAACAGTTTTACAAGTGATCTATTCACATAGATCCATCGTATAAGAAGGCAAGTTATAGATATGTTCAACCAAAGAAATCCCTTTATTGATGGAAACTCATCATTTGAGAGATCATGAAATAAGTATTGAGAATTAAAATTTCCTTTCGTGATAATATGAATTCAAAAACCTTGTTTCTTTCCATTTAATGGAACCATTGAAGCATATAGAATATGATATATAATTAGATATTAGATAAGACATGGCAGCTACAAAATATAACAAAGTCAACCTAATAAGTGAATTTACTTTTAAAGTTGTATTTATTTATATTTTGAATCTAAATTTAAAATTTTAGACTAATATAATAAAATATAAATTGTTTTAAATATATTTTATAAAATTACCAAATTATAATTTCTATGTGCTAATAAAACTATTATATTTATATATTGTTACCTATTGGAATAAAAAACAACATAAACCACGGAAATTTCTATCTCATAAATCTTAATTTTTACGTCTCAAAATTAAAACAAAAAAATAAACTCTTAAAATATAACCATTTAAAGGTTTTGTTATAGGTTTAAATATGATTACTAATAAATTTGGTTTAATTCACAATTTACAAAGAAAAATATCAATAAAAACGAACATTAACTACTAAGTTAGATGTTGATTTAAAAAAATCTTAACAATTAGAAGTTAAACAAGCTTAATAATCAATAACACAAAGTATTAGTATAGTAATATGATATGTTAAAGGTTCAATTTTAGTTTATAGGAAAATTACTTCTCTTACATACACATATTGTGTGTGTATATATCAATCTTTTAGTAAAATAAAAGATAACACGTTTTAAGAAACTATTAGAAAGCAAAAGTGAAATATGGCATGCCAAGATCTTGTTGTTGTTGCAATGTTTTTAATTGTTGTTGTTGGGGCATTTTGTGTAGAATCATCACCTTCACCAATCCCTTCCAACGCATCATCACCTTCGTAGTCGCCATCTGCTTCTTCTTTGGCTTCCTCCCTCAAGTCCCCCTACATTAAGTTATCGTCACAATCCTCCAATAACCTCTCTTTGCCACCATCCAAATTCGATGACGAAGCACCCAAGTCATCTTATTCTGTAGCCCTAAAGAGCACTTCAAACTCCTCTTCACATATTCCTTGTAAAAGCAAAAACCCTAAGGACAACAAGGATGCTCTGTGTATTTTTAGGATATGCTGAGAATCATAAGGGGTATAAATGTATGGATGCTGGTGGTCATATTTACATTTCAAGGCAAGTTAAGTTTGCTGAAGATGTGTTTCCATACCAGAAGACTGTAGATGATTCAGGTTTAGGCTCTACTTCATCAACAGCATCATGACAGCAACTCAGTTGCCTATAGTTGTTTGAACTCCTAGTGTTATGATCAATGCGTCTTCTTTTGAGGTGGTTGGCTTAGATCAAGTTGCTGTAGCTAATGCTGATGTAACTACTGATGATGCTTAGCCTACTGGTGTTTCTGAAACTGTTGAAACTGCTGGTATTATTGTAGGTATTAGTAACCATGTTGCTACAGGTATTACTGATCATGAATTTAATGTGTCTAATGCTCAACATGAGGAAGATTCTGGTTTTAGCAATACTCACCCTATGGTCACAAGGACTAAAGTAGGGATATTCAAGCCGAAGCTTTATACTGTAGAGTTGAGTTTGATTGAACCTAAAGATGTGTATGAAGCTATGCAAACTCCTTCATGGAAGAAAGCTGTAGGAGAAGAATTTCAAGCCCTGATTAATAATGATACATGGGAGTTAGTGGCTGCTCCACAACATCGAAATTTGGCAAGGTGTAAATGGTTTTTCAAAGTAAAAAAAATTTTTGATGGAAGTGTGGCTCGAAACAAAGCAAGATTGGTGGCACAAGGTTTTTCACAAACAGCAGGGTCAGATTATCATTAGACATTTAGCCTTGTAATCAAGGCTAATATAGTTCGTATGATGCATGCTGTGGTAGTATCTCAGAAATGGAGAATTAGGCAAGTCGATGTGAATAATGCCTTTCTGAATGGAAAATTGCTTGAAGAAGTTTACATGAAACAACCTCCTAGGTTTGAGGTGTGTGATGCATAGGGAAATGTGTTAGTGTGCAAGCTGAAGAAGTCCCTATATGGAATTAAACAAGCACCACGTGCTTGGTTTGATACTTTGAGAAAGTTTTTGGTTGATGAGTTGAAGTTTCAGAATTGTCAAGCTGATTCATCTTTGTTTTTCAAGAAAACTGTTACTGTTTGTGTTTTCTTGCTTATGTATATGGATGACATACTTGTAACAAGAGATAAGGAGGCTGATATTGACATGGTCATCAGTTCATTGCATCAGAACTTGCTTGAACGAGCATCTATAAGTAATGCCAAATCTGTTCCTACCCCAATGGTAAATGTACCAACATTGTCATCCCTGGCTAGAACTAAACTTGCTGATGGAACCTTGTATAGAAAAGTGGTTGGTGGATTACAGTATTTATGTCTAACTAGACCAGACATCTCATTTCCTGTTAACAAGGTCAGCCAATACATGCACTCTCCTACTGATGATCATTGGAGTGTAGTGAAAACAATATTGAGGTATGTTAAAGGGACTATTGAATTTGGGTTGAAGTTTCAGCCTTCTATAGTGATGTTGACAGGTTTCTCTTATGCTAACTGGGCTAGCTCGTTGGAAGACAGGAAATCTACTTCTGGGTATTGTATGTACTTGGGTGCTAATCTTGTTGGTTGATCTTCAAAGAAGCAAAGTGTGGTTTCAAGGTCAACAACAGAGGCAGAATATAGAAGTTTGGCTAATGCCACTTTTGAGCTTGCATGGTTTCAGTCTTTACTTGCAGAAGTTGGAATTGGTTCAACTGGAGTACTAACAATATGGTGCGACAATGTTAGTGTTGTATCACTAGCAGTAAATAGAATTCTTCATGCTCGAGCGAAACACATTGAGCTTGATGTTCATTTTGTCTGTGATAGAGTTTTACAAGGTCAGCTGCAGGTTAACTTTGTTCCAGGAAATGATCAAGTTGCAGACATCCTAACCAAGCCATTGACATCTAGAAGTTTTCAAAGATTTTGAGATCAGCTAGGGGTGGTTTCAGTCGCACACTTTGAAAAAGAAGTGTAGGGAGGATATTAGAGTTAGTTAGTTACTGCAGTTAGCAGGTTTTGTAGTAAGCAGTGATTAGTTAGTTTGTTAATTATCAGCAGTTAACATACTAACTGTTATTGCAGTTATCTTCTTGTATCAGTATAAGTAAGGCTACTGTGCATTCAATGAGATATGATTGAAAGAATGATTTTCCATTCTTGAGTGTTTCATTTGTTAATACTGAGGAGCTCTCTTCCCCTCGTTCACCTACTACCAATGATGAAGATTTTGATTCCCCTTCTCTTAGCCCAAAAAGCACAAGTGATGTTGTTGATAGTGATAGCCCTAAATCTAGTAATAATAGTCCGGCACCAGCATCAGCACCAGCACCCTCTAATGCCATTGAAATCAAGGCCACCACTTGCATTTTCAATGTTGTAACTATTTTCGGATTCTTCCTCTTTTAAGCTTAACATGCATAAGTTCATGGAAGGCCTTGAGATGTGCCTTCAAGTTACGTTCAAATTTTATTTTAACCAGTCATATTTATATGCTAATTAAAATTGTAATTTTGAGGCCTGAAATAAAAGTTATAATAAACTTTTTATTTTAAATTAATGTGCGAATAGTGAATAAAAACCCATTAACTTTTGGCTCAGATATGCGCTAATCACTGATTAATCTTCTTCATGAATTTTCATACTTAAGCTCGAACTTGAGCTCGATAAAGCTTGGGCGTATTAAAGCTCAAGCTTAGCCTAGTAATAAAGTTTAAGGTTAATAATATATATTAAAGATGATAACATAATTTAATACTATAAAATCATTTGAAATATATATTAAAAATGAAAGGGTCGATAAGGCTCATGAGTTGTTCGAGCAAGTGTTTCTAAGCTTGAATTTTACTCGATTGACGTCTAAAGCTCGGCCCAATAATTACCGAATGAAGTTTACTTTTTTCATTCAAATTCATGTTAGTGAATGCTATGTTTGAAGATGTTTCGTTAATGATCCTACGCTTGAAATGTTACTTTGATATGCAATGTATAGAAAATAGACAGAATGGTAAGTTGAATTAGATGGTGGATTGAATATGATATAGATTTTTCTATATACATGTAATGTTATTGATTAGATATGTTTTGGGTATCCTAATACCTCGTTCTATATTGTGTATACATGTTTTTACATAGGTGACTATGAATCATAAATGTGTAAATTGGTTGGCTTGTTACGAAACATGAAATAGGTATGAAATGGCTAAAATTTTCCCAAAAGTAGAGCCCACATCTCGAGAAGCATTCTTCTTGGTCGCAAAATCGTCCGACGTGACTCAAGTCATGACGTTTAGTGGCCTGAAGTAACGACGTGGCAAACGTTTTTGCGAATTCACGACGTGGAGAAAGTGATGTCACGATGTTGACCCTAAGATTTTGAAACATTACAATCTGATCCTATTTCAAGCTTCGGTCAACAAAAGAGTTTTCGTAGACTCAATTAAGACTCAGTTTTGATAATGTATCATAATGAAAATGTGTTTAACTTATAATTTTAAATTTGAATGATCATGGTACTGTATAATTGACTGTAGTTGCTCCTGTAATGAATGTGTCATCCTGTAACTTAGCCTTGATGATAGGGTCGAGTGAGGGGTGTTACTCACGGGTATTTTAGCAAAAGAAAAGGGGAGAATGACAAGAATTTAAAAAATAGCTTTAAAGGCTTTAGAATAAATGAAAGAAAATAATTTATGAAAAAAGAAAATAGGTCTAACCAAGTTGACAACTTGAATATAGACGCTAAAGCTCATTTCCCCCCCCCCCAAATATTAGGCGTTCTTTTAGTCCTATAGATATTTACCGAAAAAAAACCTTAAACAGGTTTCCAAGTGATCTATTCACACATGATCAATCATACAAGAAGGCAAGTTATAGATAAGTTCAATCATACAAATGGCTTTACTGATGGAAATTCATCATTTGAGAGATCATGTAATAAGTGTTGAGACTTCAATTTTTCTTTCCTGATAATATGAACTCAAAACCTTTGTTTCTTCCCATTTAATGGAGTCGTTGAAGCATATAGAATATGATATATAATTAGGTATTAGATAAGACATGAAAGTTTTAAAATATACCAAAGTCAATCGAATAACTGAATTTACTTTTAAAGTAGTATTTATTTATATTTCGAATTTAAATTAGAAATTTTATACTAATATATTATAATATAAACATTTTTAAATATATTTTATAAAATTACTAAATTATAATTTCAAATGTTTTAATAAAACTAGTATATTTATATAGTGTTACCTATTAGAATAAAAAAAACAAGATAAACCATTGGAATTTCTATTTCATAAATCTTAATTTTTACGTCTCAACATACAAACTAAAAAAATATACTCTTAAACTATAACCATTGAAAGGTTTTGTTATAAGTTTAAATATGATTACAAATAAATTTGGTTTAATTCACAATTCACAAAGAAAAATATCAGTTTAAACAAACATTAACTACTAACTTAGATGATTATTTCAAAAAAATCTTAACAATTAGAAGTTACACAAGCCTAATAAACAAAAACACAAAATCTTAATATAGTATTATGATATGTTAAAGGTTCAATTTTAGTTCATAGGCACATTTTAAACATTCACATATTGTGTATATATATAAATCAATCTTTTAGTAAAAAAAAGATAGCACATTTTAAGAAATTATTAGAAAGCAAAAGTGAAAGATGGCACGCCAAGAACTTGTTGTTGTTGTTGTGTTTTTCATGGTTGTTGTTGGGGCATTTGCTGTAGAATCCTCACCTTCACCAGTCCCTTCCAAGGCTTCTTCACCTTTAAAGACGCCATCTGCTTCTTCTCCAGCTTCCTCCCCCAAATCCCCCTCCATTAAGTCATTGTCACAATCCTCCAATAGCCCCTCTTTGTCACCATAAAAATCCAATGAAGGAGCACCCAAGTCATCACATTCTAGAGCCCCAAAGAGCTCTTCAAACTCCTCTTCCCCTAGCCCGAGTAAAAGCGAAAATCCAAAGGACAACAAAGGATACTCTTCTGGGGTTGAGTCTCCCGAGGAACTCTCATCCCCTCCTTCACCTACTTCCAATAATGAAGTTTCTGACTCCCCTTCTTCTAGCCCTAAAAGCATGAGTGATGTTGCTGATAGTGATAGCCCTAAGCCTCATAATGATAGTCTTGCACCAACACCAGCACTAGCACCCTCTAATGCCATTGAAATGAAGGCATCCACTTGCATTGTGAGTGTTGTAACTATTGTCAGATTCTTCCTCCTTTAAGCTTAACATGTATAAGTTAATGGAAGGCCTTGAGATGTGCTTTCTAGTTACCTTCAATTTTTGTGTTAAAAAGTCATATTTATATTCTAATTTAAATTCTACTATTGAGGCCTAAAATAAAAGTTATAATATACTTTTTGTTTTAAATTAATGTAATAATAGTGAATAAAAACCCTTTAACTTTTGGCATTAGATAAGTGCTAATCACTAATTAAGCTTATTTATGAATTTTCATACTTGAGCTCAAGAAAGCATGTGCCTATTCAAGCTCAAGCTTAGCCTAGAAATTAAGTTTAGGGTTAATAATATATACTAAAGACAATAACATAATATAATAATATAAAATCATTTAAAAAATATATTAATAATGAAAGGCTCGATAAGGCTCACAAGTTGTTAGAGCATGTGTTTCTTAGCTTGAATTTTTCACGATTGACAGCTAAAGCCGGTTCGATAATTACCGAATCAAGTTCGATTTTTTTAGTCAAATTCTTGGCAGTGAATGCTCTAATTGAAGATGTTTGGTTAATGATCCTAAGCTTGAAATGTTACTTTGATATGAAAAGTATAGAAAATAGACAGAATGGTATGTTGAATTAGATGGTGGATTAAATAGGATATAGATTTTGCTATATACACGTAATGTTAATGATTTGATATATTTTTGGAATCCTAATACCTCATTCTATAGTGTATGTTTTGACATTGCTGACTATGAATCATAAAGGTGTAAATTGAATGGCTTTTTTCAAAACTTGAAATAGGTATGATGTGGCTAAAATTTAAACAAAAATAAAGCCCACTTTCAGACAAGTTTTCTTTCTCGCTGCAACATCGTCCGACATGACTCATGTTGCGACGTCAAGTGGCTTTAAGTAATGACGTGACAAACTTTTTGGCAAATTCACGACGTGGAGAAAGTGATGTCACGACGTTAGCCCTGAGATTTTGAAACTTTCCAATTTAATCCTATTTCATGCTCGGGTCAACAACAAAGCTTTCGTAGACTCGATTAAGATTCCAATTTGGTTATGTATCATAACGCAAATGTGTTTAACTTATAATTTTATATGAATGCTCATGTTACTGTATAATTGATTGTAGTTGCTCCAACAATTAATGTGGCATCTTGTAGCTCAGCCCTGTTGATCGGGTTGAGTGAGGGGTATTACACACCGGGTATTTTAGCAAAAGAAAAGGGGAGGATGAGAAGAATTTAAAAAAGAGGCTTTAGAATAAATGAAAGAAAAAAAATTATAAAAAAGGAAAATAGGTTTGACCAAGTTAGAAACTTGAATATTTAAGCTAAAACCCATTTTTTCCCCCATTTTTTCCCCTAAACCTTAAACTATTCTAGAAGTGATCTATTCACATATGATTGATCATATAAAGCGACAAGTTATAGATAAGTTCAACCAAAGAAATCACTCTACTGATGGAAACTTATCATTTGAGAGATTATGAAATATGTATTGAGAATTCAATTTTTCTTTCGTGATAATATGAATACAAAACCCTTGGTTCTTTCCATTTAATAGAACCATTGAAGCATTTAGAATATGATATATAATTAGATATTAGATAAGACATGGAAGATACAAAATATTCCAAAGTCAACTGAATAAGCTCCTCAAACTCCTTTTCACATAACCTTAGTAAAAGCGAAAACCCTAAGGACAACAAAGGATACTCTTCTGAGGTTGAGTCTCTCGAGGAGCTCTCATACCCTCCTTCACCTATTTCCAATGATTAAGATTTAGATTCCCCTTCACCTAGCCCAAAAAGCATGGGTGATGTTGCTGATAGTGATAGCCTTAAATCTACTAATGATAGTCTGGCACCAGCATTAGCACCCTTTAATGTCGTTGAAATCAAGGCCACCACTTGCATTGTCAGTGTTGTAACTATTATCAGATTCTTCCTCTTTTAAGCTTAACATGCATTAGTTCATGGAAGGCCTTGAGATGTGCTTTCGAGTTACCTACAAATTTTCTTTTAAAAAGTCATATTTATATGATAATTGAAATTGTAATTTTGAGGCCTGAAATAAAAGTTATAATATACTTTTTGTTTTAAATTAATGTGCTAATAGTGAATAAAAACTCATTAACTTTTGGCATCAGATATGTGCTAACCATTGACTAAGCTTGTTTATGAATTTTCATACTTACGCTCAAACTTGAGCTCGATAAAGCTTGTGCGTACTGAAGCTCAAGCTTAGCCTAGTAATAAAGTTTAGGGTTAATCATATATATTAAAGATGATAAAATAATTTAATACTATAAAATCATTTGAAATATATATTAAAAATGCGTATTATGTCAACAACATTTGAGGGGGTTCATTTGGTAATTCATACAACGGTCTCAACAATCTTAGGGGAATCACAATACTTCCACGTATAGATATGGAAATTCCTCAAATCAGGGGGGTTATAGACAAGGAGGTTACAATGCCAATCTGCAGAAGAATTATCATCAGAATTCACAAATAAATTCTCGTTCTAAACAAATGCAGCCACAATCGCGATTACAGCCATAATAGTCTGTATTACCACAAATGTAAGGACAACATCATCAGCATCAACAACAGTAGTTTTCTTAACCTAAGCCAGATCCTATTGCTGCTCTTGAGGAAATGGTGCGTGAGCATATTATAAGAACTGAAGCGATAATACAAGGCAACTTTTCTTCCATACGAGCGTTGCAAGCCCAGCTCGATCAGTTGGCTTCTAACCTTAGCACTAGATCACTAGTATCTTTGCCTAGTGACATTGAGAATCCAACACAAGGGGGGAAGGAGCATTGCAAAGCAATCACGTTAAGGAGTGGAAAATAGACGGTGGAACCAAGCGGTTCTGATAAAGATCATGTCGAAGGAACCATTGCAACAATAGGAGGATGTAGCTGAAGGATGTCAAACATAAATTAATGCTGAGGAAGGAACTGTAGGGCCATCCACACCTACAATTTGCCCAACAAAGTTGTCGATGCAACAACTAGCGTTGATACTACCAAGTTATCCACAACAACCCACTGCGACCATACCTCTGTCGTTTTCGTAACGATTCAAAGAGAAAATCCATGATAAAGAATATCAAAAGTTTGTTTCTACTTTGAAACAATTACACATTAATATACCCCTAATAGATGCTCTTGTACAGATACTTAGTTATGGGAAATACATAAAGGAGCTATTGTCAAAGAAAAAGAAATTGTCTGACATCGAAACGATTGCACTCACTAAGGGGTGCAGCGCTGTGCTTACAAACAAGTTGCCAACCAAGATGATAGATCCTGGCAGCTTTATTATTCCCTATCGGGACTCATTATTTAAGTAAGGCTTTATGTGGTTTAGGAGCAATTATTAACCTGATGCCTTTGTCTACTTTGAAAAAATTAGGAATAGGTTCGATGAAGCCCATTGCGGTGACATTGCAACTGGCAGATAGATCTTTAGCACAACCGGAAGGATAAATCAAAGATGATCTTATTCAAGTTGATAAGTTGGTGTTCCCTGTTGATTTTATCATCCTAGACTGTGAAGCAAACAAGGAGGTACCATAATTCTTGGGAGGCAATTTCTAACAACGGGACGAACACTTATCGACGTGTTCGAAGGAGAACTTGTTATGCGTCATAATGATGACCAAGTAACCTTCAGTGTGTTTGAAGCATCACCGTTCGGATCCAATGAACAATGTCACCACATTGACGTGTTGGACGAGATTATTCTGGAAGAATTTAATACAAAAGCTCAGCACTGTCTGATGATGATACGACGATATCTACCAATGACATTCTAGATGATTGTGAGGAGGTTAACAATTTTGAGTTGTGTCAGAATTGGCAATTAGAGTATTTGGATTTGTTTAACAAGACAATCTCAGTGTTTAAACTATCGATCGAACAAGCTCCTACCATGGAGTTAACACCATTGCCAACACATTTTAAATATGTCTTCCTTGGTGACAACGAGACGCTACCTATTATTGTCAATGCATCCTTCAATGCAATGCAAGAAGATAAGCTCATCGTAATTCTAAAAGAACACAAAAGAGACATAGCCTGGAGCATTGCAGATATTAGAGGCATCAGTCCCTCTCTTTGCATGCATATGATAGGGTTGGAAGACAAAAGGGAAGCAATCCATTCAACAAAAAAGACAACTCAATGAGAAAATGAAAGAAGTGGTAAAGAAGGAAACAGTTAAATGGTTAGATGCAGTCATTATATACCTTATTTTTAATAGCAATTGGGTAAGTCACGTTCAATGTGTGCCTAAAAAGAGTGGTTTCACAGTCGTGACCAACGACAGGAACGAGTTAATCCCTACTCGTATCGCAACTGGATGGCGAGTATGCATGGATTATCGGTGACTGAATACGGCCACAAAGAAGGACCATTTTCCACTACCTTTCATGGATCAGATGCTAGATAGGCTAGCTGGTAAAGCCTATTATTACTTCGTGGATGGCTACTCTTGATACAACCAAATAGCCATTGCGCTGGAGGATCAAGCAAAGACAACGTTCACATGTCCTTTTAGAACATTTGCTTTCTGACGAATGTCGTTTGGGTTATGTAATGCGCTAGCAACATTCCAGAGGTGCATGATGGCAATCTTCTTATATATGATTGAGGACTCACTCGAGGTATTCATAGATGATTTCTCAGTCTATGGACAGAGTTATGTGATGACAATTTGGCAAGAGTTTTGAAAAGATACGAGGTTACAAATCTTGTTCTGAATTGGGAAAATGCCACTTCATGGCTACTGAAGGCATTGTCCTTGGCCATCGCATATCTTGTCAGGGTATTAAAGTTGATAAAGCTAAAGTAGAAATCATTGAAAAATTACCACCGCCTACCACGGTCAAAGTAATAAAAAGCTTTCTTGGACATGTTGGCTTTTATAGAAGATTCATTAGAGATTTTTCCAAGATAGCTAAACCTTTATCCTTATTACTAGAGCAAAATAAAAAGTTTGTGTTCGACGAATCATGTCTGGATGCATTCACAACAATAAAGAAGTAGTTGGCACAAGCTCTGATTGTCGTCACACCAGACTGGACGCAACCATTCAAACTAATGTACGATGCCAGTGACTTTGCTATGGGAGCTGTTCTAGGCTAAATAAAAGAAAAGATATTTCATTCTATTTACTATGCTAGTAAAACTCTAACTGAAATGCAAGTTAATTATACTACTACGGAGAAAGAGTTACTAGCAGTAGTCTTTGCATTTGACAAGTTCCATTCCTATCTTGTCGACGCAAAGATTACAGTTTACACGGATCATTCAGCATTGAGATTCCTTTTTAACAAAAAAGACGCCAAACCTAGACTCATCAGATGGATCCTACTCCTCCAAGAATTTGATATCAAAATTAGAGATAGGAAAGGATCTGAGAATCAAGTAGTTGACCACTTGTCTTGGCTAGAAACTGGGAGTGAAAACGGACAAACAAACCAAATTTTCGAAGCATTTCCTGATGAGTGATTATTTTTTGTCGACGCATCACCATGGTATACTGATGTCATCAATTACCTTATGTGTGGAAAGCTACTTATGACTACAACTGGTCACAAGAAGATTCGATTCATACGTGATGCGTCTAAAAGACATTGGAACGAGCCATACCTATTTAACGTATGCGTCAACAATATCATCCAACGCTGTGTACCTGAAGAATAAATGATAACAATCCTACGACACTGCCATGATGCCCCGTATGGAGGTCATTTTGGTGGAACAAAGACTACTACAAAGGTCCTGCAATCAGGATTTATTGGCCCAATTTGTTTCGAGACGCCCATAATTTTGCACATCAATGTGATTGTCGTCAACGCACTAGATCCATATGTCGACGCAATGAGATGCTCCAACAACCCATCATAGAGGTAAAGCTCTTCAATGTCTGGGGTATAGATTTTATGAGGTCATTTCCAAATTCTTTTGGAAATGTGTATATCTTAGTGGTTGTTGACTACGTCTCAAAGTTGATTAAAGCTATTGCTGTGCCAAAAGACGATGCTCGAATAGTGTTAAAGTTCTTTCACACATACATCCTCACAAGGTTTGGAACACCGAGAGCGTTGATAAGTGATCAAAGCACTCATTTCTATAATAACCAAGTGGCAACTGCATTAAAGCAATATGGTGTGAAGTATCGTATGGCCACCACATATCGCTCACAAACTAATGGCCAAGTCGAAGTACCCAATCGTCAAATTAAAAACATACTTGAGAAGGTGGTTAATCTGTCTAGGAAGGATTGGTCTGCGAGGCTACATGATGCATTGTGGGCGCTTCGTACCGCTTAAAAAACTCCATTGGGGATGTCGCCATACCCACTAGTGTTTGGAAAATATTGTCACCTGCCTCTCGAACTTGAACATAAGGCCATGTGGGCAATTAAGCAGGTGAATTTGGACTATGATGCTGCTGGAAAAAAAAGACTGTTAGACATCACGGAATTAGAAGAAATTCGATGTCATGCTTATGAGAATGTAGCGATATACAAGGAAAAGACAAACAGATGACATGACAACATTATCTTGCGTCGACAATTTCATCCTGGTCAGTTGGTGCTTTTACTTAACTCACGTTTAAAATTGCATCCAGGAAAATTGAGATCGAGATGGTCAAACCCATTTAAAGTTGTCAAAGTAGTCTAAAGCGGTGCGGTGACAATAAAAAATTTAAAGGATGGACAACAATTTAAAGTAAATGGCCAACGTCTTAAACATTATGCGAGCCTAGATGCTCGAGAATCAAACGAAGTCATCAACCTGGTGAAATTTAAATAATGTCGATACATTTCTTTATTTACTTTTAATTGTTTCACTTTTTTTTGTTTTGTTTTAAATTACTTGCAGAAATAAAAATCATATTTTTGTCGAAGCATTGAAACACATATTGTCAATGCATTCTGCAATGAGTCAACATTACTTTTTCAGCAAGAATCACGTCGGTTGATTGTTTTCCCTCCCAGCTGTTGGATCAAAACAAATCGGTATGATCTACAGTCTGGCAATTAATGGTTGTAGACACAACATTTCCCCGTGTTTTTCCACTCATTACACCTAGGTTATAAAGCCTCTCATTTTAGTTACCTATTTTCTTCACACTCACCATTGTTATTGCAATTCTTCTATTTTGTTGTCTACATATTTTCTTTTCTAATCCCAGAAGCAATCTTTCTTTCTATCAAACTTCTTGAAATTCTTTCTTTTTTACCATGGCTAAAACCTGTGGTTCAAAGAATACACCCAAAATCGCTTCAAAGAACACTTCTCCTACTTCTACTGTGGTTCAGTCCACAATACCACCGCCTTCATCCATAGGCTTAATTTTGTTTTTAATGATTGCGGCCAAAGATCGGTGCCATAATATTATGCCAAAACATAATATTCACTGTGAATAAGGTCTCCAACTGTCTCCACATCAGATCTTGGGGAAATAAATCCACTGAGCAATCAGTTGTCTCGGATGGGAATTCTTCTACGACCATCCTTTTGGCTACTCTCCCACAACGATGAGGAAGTTTTATGCGAATCTGGTGGACCAAGAGCAGGAGTTCATTTTTGTTCGAGAAGGGCTAGTTTCATGGAGTACTGCGCAGATCAATGTACTGTTGAGAATTTCGGAACGAGTAGACGATCATGCACCATTCATGTTCCATTTGAATGATGATTGTTTAGCCCAAATGATGAACGACCTTTGCATCAATGGAGCTACATGGACGAGCAATGGGTTTCACAACCATATGATGCACAGACGGTACCTTACACTTTTTTGTAAGGTATGGTTTCATTTCATCAACAATCGTGTTATGCCTTCTACCCACAGCACTATGGCCACATTGGACCATATGTGTATGTTGAATTCCATTCTACACCACCGACACATCGACATTGGGGAGCTTATACATTCCCGGATCGCAGAAGCTACAAGAAAGCAAACTGGTATCCTTCCTTTTCCATCTCTTATTATGCTACTCTGTCAACATAAGGGCATTGTGCCCAAAGATGATGAGGAGGTCCTAGACAACAAAGGACCAATCAATGATATTTCTATTGAGAGGATGAAATGGGGCCAAGACACACTAGTGGCCAATGAGATCCCTAAGAAGAAAGATAAAGGAAAGGGTAATAAGAAGGCTAACAAAGCTGATGCACCAACAGAAGCCCAAATAGCAAAGAAGCTGGCACTGATGGAAGTTCATTTAGATTGCCTCGACATGCATTTTATCCATACCGATAGCATCATGGACGACATGGATTTTTGACTCCACAAGTTTTATGCATACACCAAGGCGTGGAATGAAGCCATTGTCACTGCATTGAGCCAAATCAGCCAGACCCCATTGCTATATTTCCCAACTTTCCCATCCATCTACCGCCCAATGAAGTATTCATCTTCCGAGCAACCTACCCCTGATGGTAGGCCTGCCCCTGCACCAACCCAGATTCATATTTCTAACGATGAGAAGGATAGCGGGCAGTTAGAGGCTGATAACGATTTTCATCGTAACATCACCCATTTGTTCGAAGATGAATTCTAAAATAGTCTGGGTGCAAATATGGCAGAAAAGGCTATTATGGAAGAAGATGTCAATGCAGTCGGTAGCACCGACACTGGTCCAATTACGAACGAGCCAAGTGTAGAAGAAGAGGAAATCAAGAAGGTAATCAAAAGAAGGATCAAGATGAAGATGAGAAAGAGAAAGAAGAAGAAGAACCTATCGAGGTGCAGGTGGAGAAGGAAACTGATGCCCCAATAATGATCATTGAGGATATTGTAGGAGCATCCAACTCAGAGGAGGCTCTACTGACTGCAAGCCAGGCTGAGGTTGTCATTGGAAAAATAGAGGAACTGAATCCTCTAACTATTGTGCCTTACATAGCAACACTCGTCGAGATCCATCCATCAGAAGTGACAATTGATGAGGCCACCACCCAACCCGCTGAGGAGGAGCAATCTAAAAGTGAAAGATGGCACGCCAAGAACTTGTTGTTGTTGTTGGGGCATTTGCTGTAGAATCCTCACCATCACCAGTCTCTTCCAAGGATTCTTCACCATCAAAGTCTCCATTTGCTTCTTCTCCAGCTTCTTCCACTAAATCCCCCTCCATTAAGTCATCGTCACAAGCCTCCAATAGCCCCACTTTGTCACCATCAAAATCCGATGAAGGAGCACCCAAGTCATCTCATTCAGGAGCCCCAAAGAGCTCTTCAAAGTCCTCTTCCCCTAGCCCTATTAAAAGCGAAAATCCTAAGGAAAACAAAGGATACTCTTCCGAGGTTGAGTCTCCCGAGGAACTCTCATCCCCTCCTTCACCTACTTCCAATGATGACGTTTTTGACTCCCCTTCTTCTAGCCCTAAAAGCACAGGTGTTGTTGCTCTTAGTGATAGCCCTAAACCTAGTAACGATAATCTTTCACCAGCACTAGCACCCTCTAATGCCATTGAAATGAAGGCCTCGACTTGCATTGCAAGTGTTGTAACTATTGTCGGGTTCTTCCTCTTTTTAGCTTAACATGTATAAGTTAATAGTAGGCCTTGAGATGTTCTTTCTAGTTACCTTCAATTTTTGTTTTAAAAAGTCATATTTATATGCAAATTAAAATTGTACTCTTGAGGCCTGAAATAAAAGTTATAATATACTTTCTGTTTTAAATTAATATAATAATAGTGAATAAAAACCCATTAACTTTTGGCTTTAGATAAGTGGTAATCACTAATTAAGCTTGTTTATGAATTTTCATACTTAAGATCAAACTTGAGCTCAATAAAGCATGTGCCTATTCAAGCTCAAGCTTAGCCTAGTAATTAAGTTTAGGGTTAATAATATATATTGAAGACAATAACATAATTTAATAATATAAAATAATTTAAAATATATATTAAAAATGAAAGGCTTGATAAGGCTCACGAGTTGTTCGAGCATGTGTTTCTATGCTTGAATTTTTCACAATTGACAGTTAAAGCTCGGCTCTATAATTACCGAATCAAGTTTGATTTTTTTAGTCAAATTCTTTGTACTAAATGCTCTGTTTGAAGATGTTTGGTTAACGATCCTAAGCTTGAAATGTTACTTTGATATGCAATGTATAGAAAATAGACAGAATGGTAAGTTGAATTAGATGGTGGATTAAATATGATATGGAATTTGCTATATACATGTAATGTTATTGATTAGATATGTTTTTCGTATCCTAATACCTAATTCTATATTGTGTATTCATGTTTTGACATTGGTGACTATGAATCAAAAAGGTGTAACTTGGATGGCTTTTTTCGAAACTTGAAATAGGTATGGCTAAAATTTAAAAAAAAATAGATCCCACGTCCAGACAAGCTTTCTTTCTCGTCGTAACATCGGCCGACTTGACTTATGTAGCGGCGTCGAGTGGCTTGAAGTAACAGTGTGACAAACTTTTTGGAAAATTCACGATGTGGAGGAAGAGACATCACACGTTAGCCCTGAGATTTTGAAACTTTACAATTAGATCCTATTTCATGCTCGTGTCATCAAAAGAGCTTTCGTAGACTCGATTAAGACTCCAATTTGATTATCTATCATAATGAAAATGTGTTTAAACTCTAATTTTATATTGGAATGCTCATGTTATTGTATATTTGAATGAAGCTGCTCTTAAAATGAATGTGGCATCTTGTAACTCAGCCCTGATGATCGGGTCGAGTGAGGGGTATTGGTCATGGGTATTTGAGCAAAAGAAAAGGGGAGGATAGGAAGAATTTAAAAAAGAGCTTTAAAGGCTTTAGAATAAATGAATGAAAAAAATTATTAAAATGGGAAATAGGTCTAACCAAGTTGACAACTTGAATACAGAAGCTAAAGTTGATTTTCCACCCAAATATTAGGCGTTCTTTTAGTTCATAGATATTTACGAAAAAAACCTTTAACAGGTCTACAAGAGTGATCTATTCACGCATTATCAATCATACAAGAAGGCAAGTTATACATAAGTTCAATCAAACAAATGACTCAACTGATGGAAACTCATCATTTGAGAGATCCCATATTAAACATTGAGACTTTAGTTTTTCTTTCGTGATAATATGAACTCAAAACCCTTGTTTCTTTCCATTTAATGGAACCGTTGAAGCATATAGAATATGATATATAATTAGATATTAGATCAGACATGGAAGATACAAAATATAACAAAGTCAACCGAGTAACTGAATTTACTTTTAAAGTAGTATTTATTTATATTTTGAATTTAAAATAAAATTTTTATACTAATATAATATAATATAAACAGTTTTAAATATGTTTTAAAAGATTACCAAATTATAATTTCGAATGTTTTAATAAAACTAGTATATTTATATATTGTTACCTATTAGAATAAAAAAGAAGAAGATTAAGCACAGGAATTTCTATTTCATAAATCTTAATTTTTACATCTCAACATTCAAACTAAAAAAAACATATCCTTAAACTATAACCATTTAAAGGTTTTGTTATAATTTTAAATATGATTACTAATAAATTTGGTTTAACTCACATTTTACAAAGAAAAATATCAGTATTAACAAACATTAACTACTAACTTAGATGTTTATTTAAAAAAAAAACTTAACAATTAGAAGTTACACAAGCTTAATAAACAATAACACAAAATCTTAATATAGTATTAAGATATGTTAAAGGTTCAATTTTAGTTCATAGGAAAATAACTTCTCTTACATACATTTAATGTGTGTATATATATATCAATCTTTTAGTAAAAAAAATATAACACGTTTTAAGAAACTATTAAAATGCGAAAGTGAAAGATGGCATGCCAAGATCCTGTTGTTGTTGCAGTGCCTTTTTGGTTGTTGTTGGGTCATTTGCTGTAGAATCCTCACCATCACCAGTCTCTTCCAAGGATTCTTCACCATCAAAGTCTCCATCTACTTCTTCTCCAACTTTCTCCCCCAAATCCCCCTCCATTAAGTCATCATCATAATCCTCCAATAGCCCCTCTCTGTCACCATCAAAATCCGATGAAGGAGCACCCAAGTCATCTCATTCAGGAGCCCTAAAGAGCTCTTCAAACTCCTCTTCCCCTAGCCCTATTGAAAGCGAAAATCCTAAGGACAACAAAGGATACACTTCTGAGGTTGAGTCTCCCGAGGAACTCTCATCCCCTCCTTCACCTACTTCCAATGATGAAGTTTCTGACTCCCCTTCTTCTAGCACTAAAAGCACAGGTGTTGTTTCTCTTAGTGATAGCCCTAGACCTAGTAGCGATAATCTTTCTCCAGCACCAGCACTAACATCCTCTAATGCCATTGAAATGAAGGCCTCGACTTGCATTGCAAGTGTTGTAACTATTGTCGGGTTCTTCCTCTTTTAAGCTTAACATGTATAAGTTAATGGAAGGCCTTGAGATGTGCTTTCTAGCTACCTTCAATTTTTGTTTTAAAAAGATGTATTTATATGCAATTTGAAATTGTACTCTTAAGGCCTAAAATAAAAGTTATAATATACTTTCTGTTTTAAATTAATATAATAATAGTGAATAAAAACCCTTTAACTTTTGGCTTTAGATAAGTGGTAATCACTAATTAAGCTTGTTTATGAATTTTCATACTTAAGCTCAAACTTGAGCTCAATAAAGCACGTGCCTATTCAAGCTCAAGCTTAGCCTAGTAGTTAAGTTTAGGGTTAATAATATATATTGAAGACGATAACATAATTTAATAATATAAAATAATTTAAAATATATATTAAAAATGGAAGGCTTGATAAGGCTCACGAGTTGTTTGAGCATGTGTTTCTATGCTTGAATTTTTCACGGTTGACAGTTAAAGCTCAGCTCTATAATTACCGAATCAAGTTCCATTTTTTTAGTCAAATTTTTGGTAGTGAATGCTCTGTTTGAAGATGTTTGGTTAACGATCCTAAGCTTGAAATGTTACTTTGATATGCAATGTATAGAAAATAGACGGAATGGTAAGTTGAATTACTGGTGGATTAAATATGATATGGAATTTGCTATATACATGTAATGTTATTGATTTGATATGTTTTTTGTATCCTAATTCCCAATTCTATATTGTGTATTCATGTTTTGACACAGGTGACTATGAATAAAAAAGATGTAACTTGGATGGCTTTTTTCGAAACTTGAAATAGGTATGATGTGGCTAAAATTAAAAATAGAGCCCACGTTTATACAAGCTTTCTTTCTCGTCGTAACATCAGCCGACTTGACTTATGTAGCGACGTCGAGTGGCTTGAAGTAACAACGTGACAAACTTTTTGGCAAATTCATGATGTGGAGGAAGAGACGTCACAACGTCAGCCCTGAGATTTTGAACCTTTACAATTAGATGCTATTTCATGCTCGTGTCATCAAAAGAGCTATCGTAGACTCGATTAAGACTCCCATTTGATTATCTATCATAATGAAAATGTGTTTAACCTCTAATTTTATATTTGAATGGTCCTGTAACTGTATAATTGAATGAAGTTGCTCCTGAAATTAATGTGGCAACTTGTAATTCAGCCCTGATGATCGGGTCAAGTGAGGAGTATTGGTCATGGGTATTTGAGCAAAAGAGAAGGGGAGGATAGGAAGAATTTAAAAAAGATCTTTAAAGGCTTTAGAATAAATGAATGAAAAAATTATTAAAATGGAAAATAGGTCTAACCAAGTTGACAACTTAAATATAGAAGCTAAAGCTGATATTCCCCCCAAATATTAGGCGTTCTTTTAGTTCACGCATTATCAATCATACAAGAAGGCAAGTTATACATAAGTTCAATCAAACAAATGACTCTACTGATGGAAACTCATCATTTGAGTGATCACATGATAATTATTGAGACTTCAGTTTTTCTTTCGTGATAATATGAACTCAAAACCCTCGTTTCTTTCCATTTAATGGAACCGTTGAAGCATACAGAATATGATATATAATTAGATATTAGATAAGACATGGAAGATACAAGATATAACAAAGTCAATCGAGTAACTAAATTTACTTTTAAAGTAGTATTTATTTATATTTTGAATTTAAAATAAAATTTTTATACTAATATAATATAATATAAACAGTTTTAAATATATTTTAAAAAATTACCAAATTATAATTTCGAATGTTTTAATAAAACTAGTATATTTATATATTGTTACCTATTAGAATAAAAAAAAGATTAAACACAGGAATTACTATTTCATAAATCTTAATTTTTCCATCTGAACATTCAAACTAAAAAAAACATACTCTTCAACTATAACCATTTAAAGGTTTTGTTATAATTTTAAATATGATTACTAATAAATTTGGTTTAACTCACATTTTACAAAGAAAATATCAGTATAAACAAACATTAACTACTAACTTTGATGTTTATTTAAAAAAAAAATCTTAACAATTAGAAGTTACACAAGCCTAATAAACAATAACACAAAATCTTAATATAGTATTATGATACGTTAAAGGTTCAATTTTAGTTCATAGGAAAAAAACTTCTCTTACATACACATAATGTGTGTGTATATATATCAATCTTTTAGTAAAAAAAAAGGATAACACGTTTTAAGAAACTAGTAAAAAGCAAAAGTGAGAGATGGCATGCCAAGATCTTGTTGTTGTTGCAATGGTTTTTATGGTTGCTGTTGGGTCATTTGCTGTAGAATCCTCACCATCACCAGTCTCTTCCATGGATTTTTCACTATCAAAGTCTCCATCTACTTCTTCTCCTGCTTCCTCTGCCAAATTCCCCTCCAGTAAGTCATCGTCACAATCCACCAATTGCCCCTCTTTATCACCATCAAAATCCGATGTTGCTCTTAGTGATAGCCCTAAACCTAGTAATGATACACTTGCACCAGCACCAGCACCCTCTAATGCCATTGAAATGAAGGCCTCGACTTGCATTGTCAGTGTTGTAACTATTGTCGGGTTTTTCCTCTTTTAAGCTTAACATGTATAAGTTAATGGAAGGCCTTGAGATGTGCTTTCTAGTTACCTTCAATTTTTGTATTAAAAAGTAATATTTATATGCAAATTAAAAATGTACTCTTGAGGCCTAAAATAAAAGTTATAATATACTTTTTGTTTTAAATAAATGTAATAATAGTGAAGAAAAACCCTTTAACCTTTTACTTTAGATAAGTGGTAATCACTAATTAAGCTTGTTTATGAATTTTCATACTTAAGCTCGAAGTTTAGCTCAATAAAGCATGTGCCTATTCAAGCTCAAGCTTATCCTAGTAATTAAGTTTGGGGTTAATAATATATATTAAAGACGATAACATAATTTAATAATATAAAACAATTTAAAATATATATTAAAAATGAAAGACTCGATAAGGCTCACGAGTTGTTCAAGCATGTGTTTTTATGCTTGAATTTTTCACGATTGACAGTTAAAGCTCAGCTTGATAATTACCGAATCATGTTCGATATTTGTAGTCAAATTTTTGGTAGTGAATGCTCTATTTGAAGATGTTTGGTCAACGATCCCAAGATTGAAATGTTACTTTGGTATGCAATGTATAGAAAATAGACGGAATGGTAAGTTGAATTAGATGGTGGATTAAATATGATATAGATTTTGCTATATACATGTAATGTTATTGATTTGATATGTTTTTGGTATCCTAATTCCTCATTCAATATTGTGTATTCATGTTTTGACATAGGTGACTACGAATCAAAAAGCTGTAACTTGGATGGCTATTTTCGAAACTTGAAATAGGTATGATGTCGCTAAAATTTAAACAAAAATAGAGCCCACGTCCAAACAAGCTTTCTTTCTCGCGGCAACATCGTCTCACATGACTCTTGTCACGACGTCGAGTGGCTTGAAGTAACGACGTTACAAACTTTTCAACAAATTCACGATGTGGAGGAAGTGACATCACGGCGTCAGCCCTGAGATTTTGAAACTTTACAATTAGATCCTATTTCATGCTCGTGTCATCAAAAGAGCTTTTGTATAGTCGATTAAGACTCCAATTTGATTATGTATCATTATGCAAATGTGTTGAACTTATAATTTTAGATTTGAATGCTCATGTTAGTGAATAATTGACTGTAGCTACTCTGGCAATAAATCTAGCATCATGTAACTTAGTCCTGATGATCGGGTCAAGTGAGGGGTGTTACTCACTGGGTATTTTAGCAAAAGAAAAAAGGAGGATGAGAAGAATTTAGAAAAGAGCTTTAAAGGCTTTAGAATAAATGAAAGAAAAAAATTATAAAAAAGGAAAGTAGGTTTAACCAAGTTGGCAACTTGAATATAGAAACTAAAGCCGATTTTTCCCCCAAATATTAGGTATTCTTTTAGTTTTATAAATATTTACGGAAAAACCTTTAACAAGTCTACAAGTTATCTATTCACGCATTAATAGTCATACAAGAAGGCAAGTTATGGATAAGTTCAATCATACAAATGACTCTACTGATGGAAACTCATCATTTGAGAGATCACGTAATAAGTATTGAGACTTCAGTTTTTCTGTCGTGATAATATGAACTCAAAACCCTTATTTCTTTCAATTCATTGGAACCGTTGAAGCATACAGAATATGATATATAATTAGATATTAGATAAAACATGGAAAACACAAAATATAACAAAGTCAACTGAATAACATTAATTTACTTTTAAAGTAGTATTTATTTATATTTCGAATTTAAAATAAAAATTTTATACTAATATAATATAATATAATATAAACAGTTTTAATTATATTTTATAAAATTAGCAAATTACAATTTCAAATGTTTTAATAAAACTAGAATATTTATATATTCTTACCTATTACAATAAAAAAAAGATAAACCACAGGAATTTCTATTTCATAAATCTTAATTTTTATGTCTCAACATTCAAACTAAAAAAATATACTCCTAAACTATAACCATTGAAAGGTTTTGTTATAAGTTTAAATATGACTACTAATAAATTTGGTTTAATTCACAAATTACAAAGAAAAATATCAGTATAAAAAAAAACATTAACTACTAACTTAGATGTTGATTTCAAAAAAAAATCTTAACAATTAGAAGTTGCACAACCTAATGAACAATAACATAAAATCTTAATATAGTATTACGATATGTTAAAGGTTCAATTTTAGTTCGTAGGAAAATAGCTTCTCTTACATACACTTATTGTGTGTATATATATATCAATCGTTTAGTTAAAAAAGAAAGATAACACGTTTTAAGAAACTATTAGAAAGCAAAAGTGAAAGATGGCATGCCAAGATCTTGTTGTTGTTGCAGTGTTTTTTATGGTTGTTGTTGGGTCATTTGCTGTAGAATCCTCACCATCACCAGTCTCTTCCAAGGATTCTACACCTTCAAAGTCTCCATCTACTTCTTCTCCAGCTTCCTCCCTCAAATCCCCTCTATTAAGTCATCGTCACAATCCTCTAGTAGACCCTCTTTGTCACCATCAAAATCCGATGAAAGAGCACCCAAGTCATCT
The DNA here is from genome assembly GCA_039519145.1 of Kokia cookei. NCBI lineage: Eukaryota > Viridiplantae > Streptophyta > Magnoliopsida > Malvales > Malvaceae > Kokia > Kokia cookei. The sequence continues at coordinate 44,205,435 of CM076903.1, forward strand.
CATTAAGGAGCCCCAAAGAGCTCTTCAAACTCCTCTTCCCCTAGCCCTAGAAAAAGCGAAAATCCTAAGGACAACAAAGGATCCTCTTCTAAGGTTGAGTCTCCCAAGGAACTCTCATCCCCTCCTTCACCTAATTCCAATGATGAAGCTTCTGACACCCCTTCTTCTAGACATAAAAGCAAGGGTGATGTCGCTGTTAGTGATAGCCCTAAACCTATAAATGATAGTTTGAGCAAACAAGCCTGGTTACCGACAACTACTGACTAAAGTTGTGAAATACTGTGCAGGTTTTTCGGTTGCTATTTCAGCAATTGCAATTGCATTGAGAACAAAAAACTTCGACTTTTTGGTGGAGGCTTTGCAAAAAGAACCAAAGCCAATTACAAAAAAGAAAGAAGCGCTCAAAAGTGTTTACTTCACTATAGAGTGGAGTTACAGCATGTTAGAGAAATCTCAATTGCAGTCATTTTTCCAACTCTGTGCCTTGCTGCCCCAGGGTTCTGACATTCATGTATCTGATTTGCTAAGATACAACTCGGGTTTGAGAATAGCAAGTAATGTTAGCACATTGGAAGAAGCCAAAAAATGTTTGAATAAGCTCAAAGATGCAGGTTTACCACCAGCGCCCTCTAATGACATTGAAATGAAGGCCTCGACTTGCATTGTCAGTGTTGTAACTATTGTCGGGTTCTTCCTCTTCTAAGCTTAACATGTATAAGTTAATGGAAGGCCTCAAGATGTGCTTTCTATTTACCTTCAATTTTTGTATTAAAAAGTCTTATTTATATTCAAATTAAAATTGTACTCTTGAGGCCTGGAATAAAAGTTATAATATACTTTTTGTTTTAAATTAATGTGATAATAGTGAATAAAAACCCTTTAACTTTTGGCTTTAGATAAGTGGTAATCACTAATTAAGCTTGTTTATGAATTTTCATACTTAAGCTCGAACTTGAGCTCAATAAAACATGTGCCTATCCAAGCTCAAGCTTTTAGCCTAGTAATTAAGTTTGGGGTTAATAATATATATTAAAGACGATAACATAATTTAATAATATAAAACAATTTAAAATATATATTAAAAATGAAAGGCTCGATAAGGCTCACGAGTTGTTCGAGCATGTGTTTTTGTATGCTTGAATTATTCACGATTGACAGTTAAAGCTTGGCTCGATAATTACCGAATCAAGTTCGATATTTTTAGTCAAATTCTTGGTAGTGAATGCTCTGTTTGAAGATCTTTGGTTAACGATCTTGAGCTTGAAATGTTACTGTTATATGCAATGTATAGAAAATAGACGGAATGGTAAGTTGAATTAGATGGTGGATTAAATATGATATAGATTTTGCTATATACACGTAATGTTATTGATTTGATATGTTTTTGGTATCCTAATTCCTCATTCTATATTGTGTATTCACGTTTTAACATAGGTGACTATGAATCAAAAAGCTGTAACTTGGATGGCTTTTTTCGAAACTTGAAATAGGTATGATGTGGCTAAAATTTAAAGAAAAAGAGAGCCTACGTCCAAACAAGCTTTCTTTCTCGCCGCAACATCGTTTGTCATGACTCTTGTCACGACGTCGAGTGGCTTGAAGTAACGACGTGACAAACTTTTTGGTGAATTCATGATGTGGAGGAAGTGACATCACGGCGTCAGCCCTGAGATTTTGAAGCTTTACAATTTGATCCTATTCTTTGCTCTTGTCATCAAAAGGGCTTTCGTTGACTCGATTAAGACTCCAATTTGATTATGTATCATTATGCAAATGTGTTTAACTTATAATTTTATATTTGAATGCTCATGTTTGTGTAAAATTGACTGTAGTTACTTTGGCAATAAATCTGGCATCCTGTAATTCAGTCTTGATGATTGGGTCAAGTGAGGGGTGCTACTCATTGAGAATTTGACTAAAAGAAAAAGGGAGGATGAGAAAAATTTTAAAAAGAGCTTTAAAGGCTTTAGAATAAATGAAAGAAAAAAACTATAAAAAAGGAAAATAGGTCTAACCAAGTTGGCAACTTGAATATAGAAACTAAAGCCTATCTTTCCCCCAAATATTAGGCGTCCTTTTAGTTCTATAGATATTTACGAAAAAACCTTTAACAGGTCTACAAGTGATCTTTTCACGCAATATCAATCATACAAGAAGGCAAGTTATGGATAAGTTCAATCATACAAATGACTCTACTGATGGAAACTCATCATTTGAGAGATCACGTAATAAGTGTTGTGTCTTTAGTTTTTCTTTCGTGATAATATGAACTCAAAACCCTTGTTTTTTTCAATTCAATGGAACTATTGAAGCATAAAGAATATGATATATAATTAGATATTAGATAAGACATGGAAGATACAAAATATAAGAAAGTCAACCGAATAACCTGGATTTACTTTTAAAGTAGTATTTATTTATATTTTGAATTTAAAATAAAAATTTTATACTAATATAATATAATATAAACAGTTTTAATTATATTTAATAAAATTAGCAAATTTCAATTTCAAATGTTTTAATAAAACTAGTATATTTATATATTCTTACCTATTACAATAAAAAAAAAATATAAACCACAGGAATTTCTATTACAATTTCAAATGTTTAAAAAACTAGTATATTTTATAAAATTAGCAAATTACAATTTCAAGGTTTCCATCCGCTTCTTCTCCAGTTTCCTCCTCCAAATCCCCTCCATTAAGTCATCGTCACAATCCTCCAGTAGCCCCTCTTTGTCACCATCAAAAATCGATGAAAGAGCACCCAAGTCATCTCATTCAGGAGCCCCACAGAGCTCTTCAAACTCCTCTTCCCCTAGCCGTAGAAAAAGCGAAAATCATAAGGACAATAGAGGATACTCTTCTAAGGTTGAGTCTCCCGAGGAACTCTCATCCCCTCCTTAATCTAATTCAAATGATGAAGTTTTTGACACCCCTTCTTCTAGCCCTAAAATCAAGGGTGATGTTGCTGTTAGTGATAGCCCTAAACCTAGTAATGATTGTTTGCACCAGCATCAGCACCCTCTAATGCCATTGAAATGAAGGCCTAGACTTGCATTGTCAGTGCTGTATCTACTGTTGGGTACTTCCTCTTTTAAGCTTAACATGTATAATTTAATTGAACGCCTTCAGATATCCTTTCTAGTTAACTTCAATTTTTGTTTTAAAAATTCATATTTATATGCAAATTAAAATTGTACTCTTGAAGCCTAGAATAAATGTTATAATATACTTTTTGTTTTTTATTAATGTAATAATAGTGAATAAAAACCCTTTAACTTTTGGCTTTAGATAAGTGGTAACCACTAATTAAGCTTGTTTATGAATTTTCATACTTAAGCTTGAACTTGAGCTCAATAAAACATGTGCCTATTCAAGCTCAAGCTTAGCCTGGTAATTAAGTTTAGGGTTAATAATATATATTAAAGACGACAAAATAATTTAATAAAATAAAATAATTTAAAATATATATTAAAAATGAAAGGCTGGATAAGGCTCACGAGTTGTTCGAGCATGTGTTTCTATGCTTGAATTTTTCACGATTGACAGTTAAAGCTCGGCTCGATAATTACTGAATCAAGTTCGATTTTTTTAGTCAAATTCTTGGTAGTGAATGCTCTGTTTGAAAATGTTTGGTTAATGATCCTAAACTTTAAATGTTACTTTGATATGCAGCGTATAGAAAATAGACGGAATGGTAAGTTGAATTAGATGGTGGATTAAATATGATATAGATTTTGCTATATACACGTAATGTTATTGATTTGATATGTTTTTGGTATCCTAATTCCTCATTCTATATTGTGTATTCACGTTTTGACATAGGTGACTATGAATCAAAAAGCTGTACCTTGGATTGATTTTTTCGAAACTTGAAATAGGTATGATGTGGCTAAAAGTTAAAGAAAAGTAGAACCCACGTCCAAACAAGCTTTTTTTCTCGCCACAACATCGTCTGACATGACTCTTGTCATGACGTCGACTGGCTTGACGTAACGAAGTGACAAACTTTTTGGTGAATTCACGATGCGGTGGAAGTGATGTCACGGCGTCAGCCCTGAGATTTTGAAACTTTACAATTTGATCCTATTTCATGCTCATGTCATCAAAAGAGCTTTCGTAGACTCGATTAAGACTCCAATTTCATTATGTATCACAATGCAATGTGTTTAACTTATAATTTTATATTTGCATGCTCATGTTACTGTATAATTGACTGTAGTTGCTCCAGCAATGAATATGGCATCCCATAACTCAGCCCTGATGATCGGGTCGAGTGAGGGATGTTACTCACTGGGTATTTGAGTAAAAGAAAAGGGGAGGATGAGAAGAATTTAGAAAAGAGCTTTAAAGGCTTTAGAATAAATGAAAGAAAAAAATTATAAAAAAGAAAAATAGGTGTAACCAAAGAATATAGAAACTAAAGCCCGTTTTTCCCTGAAATATTACGCGATCTTTTACCTCTTTAGATATTTACGAAAAAACCCTTTAACAGGTATACAAGTGATCTAATCACCCAATATCAGTCATACAAGAAGGAAAGTTACGGATAAGTTCAATCATACCAATGAATCTACTGATGGAAACTCATCATTTGAGAGATCACGTAATAAGTATTGAGACTTCAGTTTTTCTTTCGTGATAATATGAACTCAAAACCATTGTTTCTTTCCATTCAATGGAACCGTTGAAGCATAAAGAAAATGATATATAATTAGATATTAGATAAGACATGGAAGATACAAAATATAAGAAAGTCAACCGAATAACCTGGATTTACTTTTAAAGTAGTATTTATTTATATTTTGAATTTAAAATAAAAATTTTATACTAATATAATATAAAATAAACAATTTTTAATATATTTTACAAAATTACCAAATTATAAATTCAAGTGTTTTAATAAAACTAGTATATAAATTTACATATTGTTACATATTAGAATAAAAAAAAAGATAACCACAGGAATTTCGATTTTAGGAATCTTAATATTTTCGTCTCAACATTCAAACTAAAAAATATACTCTTAAACTATAACCATTGAAAGGTTTTGTTATAAGTTTAAATATGATTACTAATAAATTTGGTTTAACTCATAATTTACAAAGAAAAATATCAGTATAAACAAACATTAATTACAAACATAGATGTTTATTTCAAAAAGAAATCTTAACAATTAGTAGTTACACAAGCCTAATAAACAATAACACAAAATCTTAATATTGTATTATGATATGTTAAAAGTTCAATTTTAGTTCATAGGAAAATAACTTCTCTTACGAACACATATTGTGTGTATATATTTATCAATCTTTTAGAAAGAAAAAAAAGATAATACGTTTTAAGAAACTATTAGAAAGCAAAAGTGAAAGATGGCATGCCAAGATCTTGTTGTTGTTGAAGTGTTTTTCATGGTTGTTGTTGGGTCATTTGCTGCAAAATCCTCACCATCACCAGTCTCTTCCAAGGATTCTTCACCATCAAAGCCTCCATCTGCCTCCTCTCCAGATTCCTCCCCTAATTCCCCCTCCATTAAGTCATCGTCACAATCCTCCAGTAGCCCCTCTTTATCACCATCAAAATCCGATGAAGCAGCACCCAAGTTATCCCATTCAGGAGCCCCAAAGATCTCTTCAAACTCCTATTCCCCTAACCCTAGTAAAAGCGAAAATCCTAAGGACAACCAAGGATACCCTTCTGAGGTTGAGTCTCTTGAGGAACTCTCATCCCCTCCTTCACCTACTTCCAATGATGAAATTTCTGACTCCCCTTCTTCTTTCCCTAAAATCATTGGTGATGTTGTAGTTAGTGATAGCCCTAAACCTAGTAATGATAGTCTTGCACCAGCACCAGCACCCTCTAATGCCTTTGAAATGAAGGCCTCGACTTGCATTGTCGGTGTTGTAACTATTTCTGGGTTTTTCCTCTTTTAAGCTTAGCATGTATAAGTTAATGGAAGGCCTTGAGATGTGCTTTCTAGTTACCTTCAATTTTTGTTTCAAAAAGTCATATTTATATGCAAATTAAAATTGTACTCTTGAGGCCTGAAATAAAAGTTATAATATACTTTTTGTTTTAAATTAAAGTAATAATAGTGAATAAAAACCCTTTAACTTTTGGCTTTAGATAAGTGGTAATCACTAATTAAGCTTGTTTACGAATTTTCATACTTAAGCTTGAACTTGTGTTCAAAAAAGAATGTGCCTATTCAAGCTCAAGCTTAGCCTAGTAATTAAGTTTAGGATTAATAATATATATTAAAGACAATAACATAATTTCATAATATAAAATAATTTAAAATGTATATTAAAAATGAAAGGTTGGATAAGGCTCACGAGTTGTTCGAGCAAGCGTTTCTAGGCTTGAATTTTTCACGATTGATAGTTAAAGCTCGGCTCGATAATTACCGAATCAACTTTGAATTTTTTTAGTCAAATTCTTGGTAATGAATGCTCTGTTTGAAGATGTTTGGTTAACCATCCTAAGCTTGAAATGTTACTTTGATATGCAATATATAGAAAATAGACAGAATGGTAAGTTGAATTAGATGGTGGATTAAATATGATATAGATTTTGCTATATACATGTAAAGTTATTGATTTGATATGTTCTTCGTATCCTAATACCTCATTCTACATTTTGAATTCATGTTTTCACATAGGTGACTATGAATCAAAAAGGTGTAACATGGATGGCTATTTTCGAAACATGAAATCGGTATGATGTGGCTACAATTTAAACAAAAAATAGATCCCACGTTCAGACAAGCATTCTTTCTCATCGAAACATCGTTCTATATGACTCATGTCGCGACATCGAGTGGCTAGAAGTAACGACATGACAAACCTTTTGGTGAATTCACGATGTGGAGGAAGTGACGTCTCGACGTCAGCCCTGAGATTTTGAAACTTTACAATTTGATCCTATTTCATGCTCATGTCATCAAAATAGATTTTGTAGACTCGATTAAGACTCCCAATTGATTATGTATCATAATGAAAATGTGTTTAACTTATAATTATATATTTGAATGCTCATGTTACAGTATAATTTACTGTAGTTATTTTGACAATAAATGTGACATCCTTTAACTCAACCCTGATGATCGGGTCGAGTGAGGGGTGTTACTCACTAGTTATTTGAGCAAAAGAAAAGGGGAGGATGAGAAGAATTTAAAAAAGAGCTTTAAATGCTTTAGAATAAATGAAACAAAAGCCTATTTTTCCCCCAAATATAAAAAGGAAAATAGGTTTAACCAAGTTGGCAACTTTAATATAGAAACTAAAGCCCATTTTCCCCCCAAATATTAGGCGTTCTTTTAGTTCTATAGATATTTACGAAAAAAACCTTTAACATGCCAACAAGTGATCTATTCACTTATTATCAATCATACAAGAAGGCAAGTTATGGATAAGTTCAATCATACAAATGACTTTACTGATGGAAACTCATCATTTGAGAGATCATGTAATAAGTATTGAGACTTCAGTTTTTCTTTCATGATAATATGAACTCAAAACCCTTGTTTCTTTCCATTCAATGGAACCGTTGAAGCATACAGAATATGAAATATAATTAGATAATAGATAAGACGTGGAAGAGACAAATTATAACAAAGTCAATCGAATAACCTGAATTTTCTTTTAAAGTAGTATTTATTTATATTTTGAATTTAAAATAAAAATTTTATACTAATATAATATAATATAAACAGTTTTAAATATATTTTATGGAATTACCAAATTATAATTTCAAATATTTAGTAAAACTAGTATATTAATATATTGTTACCTATTAGAATAAAAAAAAGATAAACGACAGAAATTTCTATTTCATAAATCTTAATTTTTACGTCTCAACATTCAAACTAAAAAAATTTTACTCTTAAACTATAACCATTGAAAAGTTTTGTTATAAGTTTAAATGTGATTACTAATAAATTTAGTTTAATTCACATTTTACAAAGAAAAATATTAGTATAAAAAAACATTAACTACTAACTTAGATGTTGATTTCAAAAAAAAAAATCTTAACAATTAGAAGTTACACAAGCCTAATAAAGAAAAACACAAAATCTTAATATAGTATTATGATACGTTAAAGGTTCAATTTTAGTTCATAGGAAAATAACATCTCTTACATACACATATTGTGTGTATATATATATCAATCTTTTAGTAAAAAAAAAGATAATACGTTTTAAGAAACTATTAGAAAGCAAAAGTGAAAGATGGCATGCCAAGATCTTGTTGTTGTTGCAGTGTTTTTTATGGTTGTTGTTGGGTCATTTGCTATAGAATCCTCACCATCACCAATCTCTTCCAAGGATTCTTCACCTTCAAAGTCTCCATCTGCTTCTTCTCCAGCTTTCTCCCCCAAATCCCCCTTCATTAAGTCATCATCACAATCCTGCAATAGACCCTCTTTGTCACCATCAAAATCCGATGAAGGAGGACCCAAGTCATCTCAATCAAGAGCCCCAAAGAGCTCTTCAAACTACTCTTCTCCTAGCCCTAGTAAAAGTGAAAATCTTAAGGACAACAAAGGATACACTTCTGAGGCTGAGTATCTCGAGGAGCTCTCATCCCCTCCTTCACCTACTTCCAATGAGGAAGTTTCTGACTCCACTTCTTCTAGCCCTAAAAGCACTGGTGATGTTGCTATTAGTGATAGCCCTAAACCTAGTAATGATAGTCTTGCACCAGCACTAACACCCTCTAATGCCATTGAAATGAAGGCCTCGACTTGCATTGTCAGTGTTGTAACTATTGTCAGGTTCTTCCTCTTTTAAGCTTAACATGTATAAGTTAATGGAAGGCCTTGAGATGTGCTTTCTAGTTACCTTTAATTTTTGTTTTCAAAAGTCATATTTAATTGCAAATTAAAATTGTACTCTTGAGGCCTGAAATAAAAGTTATAATATACTTTTTGTTTTAAATTAAAGTAATAATAGTGAATAAAAACCCTTTAACTTTTGGCTTTAGATAAGTGGTAATCACTAATTAAGCTTGTTTATGAATTTTAATACTTAGGTTCTAACTTGAGCTCAATAAAGCATGTGCCTATTCAAGCTCATGCTTAGTCTAGTAATTAAGTTTAGGGTTAATAATATATATTGAAGATGATAACATAATTTCATAATATAAAATAATTTAAAATATATATTAAAAATGAAAGGCTGGGTATGGCTGACGAGTTGTTCGAGCTTGTGTTTCTATGCTTGAATTTTTCACGATTGACAATTAAAGCTCGGCTCTATAATTACCGAATCAAGTTCGATTTTTTTAGTCAAATTCTTAGTACTGAATGCTCTGTTTGAAGATGTTTGGTTAATGATCCTAAGCTTGAAATGTTACTTTGATATGTAATGTATAGAAAATAGACGGAATGGTAAGTTAAACTAGATGGTTGATTAAATATGATGTGGATTTTGCTATATACATGTAATGTTATTGGTTTGATATGTTTTTCGTATCCTAATACCTCATCCTATATTGTGTACTAATGTTTTGACATAGGTGACTATGAATCAAAATGGTGTAACTTGGATGGCAATTTTTGAAACTTGAAATGAGTATCATCTGGCTAAAATTTAAACAAAAATAGAGCCCATGTTCGGACAAGCTTTCTTTCTCATCGCAACATCGTCCGACATGACTCATGTCACGACGTCGAGTTGCTTGAAGTAATGACGTGACAAACTTTTTGGTGAATTCACGATGTGGAGGAAAAGACGTCACGGCGTCAGCCTTGAGATTTTGAAACTTTACAATTTGATCCTATTCCATGCTTGTGTCATCAAAAGAGCTTTCGTAGACTTGATTAAGACTCCAATTTGATTATGTATCTGTTTTTCTTATAATTTTATATTTGAATGCTCAGCTTAATGTATAATTGATTGTAGTTGCTCTGGCAATGAATGTGGCAACCTGTAACTCATCCTTGATGATCGTGTCGAGTGAGGGGTGTTACTCACTGGGTATTTGAGCAAAAGAAAAGGAGAGGATGAAAAAAATTTAAAAAAGAGCATTAAAGGATTTAGTGTAAATGAAAGAAAAAAATTATAAAAACGGAAAATAGGTCTAACCAAGTTGGCAACTTGAATATAGAAACTAAAGCCCATTTTTCCCTGAAATATTATACGTTCTTTTAGATCTATAGATATTTAAGAAAAAACCTTTAACATGTCTACAAGTGATCTATTCACGCATTATCAATCGTACAAGAAGGAAAGTTATGGATAAGTTCAATCATACAAATGACTTTACTGATGGAAACTCATCATTTGAGAGATCATGTAATAAGTATTGAGACTTCAGTTTTTCTTTCGTGATAATATGAACTCAAAACCCTTGTTTCTTCCCATTCAATGGAACCGTTGAAGCATACAGAATATGAAAAATAATTAGATAATAGATAAGACGTGGAAGAGACAAAATATAACAAAGTCAACCGAATAACCTGAATTTTCTTTTAAAGTAGTATTTATTTATATTTTGAATTTAAAATAAAATTTTTTTACTAATGTAATATAATATAAATAGTTTTAAATATATTTTATCAAATTACCAAATTATAATTTCAAATATTTAGTAAAACTAGTATATTTATATATTGTTACCTATTAGAATAAAAAAAAGATAAACGAAAGAAATTTCTATTACATAAATCTTAATTTTTACGTCTCAACATTCAAGCTAAAAAAATTTACTCTTAAACTATAACCATTGAAAAGTTTTGTTTTAAGTTTAAATGTGATTACTAATAAATTTAGTTTAATTCACATTTTACAAAGAAAAATATTAGTATAAACAAACATTAACTACTAACTTAGATATTGATTTCAAAAAAAAAACTTAACAATTAGAAGTTACGCAAGCCTAATAAAGAATAACACAAAATCTTAATATATATTATGATACGTTAAAGGTTTAATTTTTGTTCATAGGAAAATATATTTTATGAAATTACCAAATTATAATTTCAAATATTTAGTAAAACTAGTATATTTATATATTGTTACCTATTAGAAAAAAAAAAAGATAAACGAAAGAAATTTCTATTACATAAATCTTAATTTTTACGTCTCAACATTCAAACTAAAAAAATTTACTCTTAAACTATAACCATTGAAAAGTTTTGTTATAAGTTTAAATGTGATTACTAATAAATATAGTTTAATTCACATTTTACAAAGAAAAATATTAGTATAAACAAACATTAACTACTAACTTAGATGTTGATTTCAAAAAAAAAACTTAACAATTAGAAGTTACGCAAGCCTAATAAAGAATAACACAAAATCTTAATATAGTATTATGATACGTTAAAGGTTTAATTTTTGTTCATAGGAAAATAACTTCTCTTACATACACATATTGTGTGTGTATATATATCAACCTTTTAGTAAAAAAAAAAAAGATAACACGTTTTAAGAAACTATTAGAAAGCAAAAGTGAAAGATGGCATGCCAAGATCTTCTTGTTGTTGCAGTGTTTTTTATGGTTGTTGTTAGGTCATTAGCTATAGAATCCTCACCATCACCAATCTCTTCCAAGGATTCTTCACCTTCAAAGTCTCCATCTGCTTCTTCTCCAGCTTTCTCCCCCAAATCCCCCTTCATTAAGTCATCATCACAATCCTCCAATAGCCCCTCTTTGTCACCATCAAAATCCGATGAAGGAGGACCCAAGTCATCTCATTCAGGAGCCCCAAAGAGCTCTTCAAACTCCTCTTCTCCTAGCCCTAGTAAAAGTGAAAATCTTGAGGACAACAAAGGATACTCTTCTGAGGTTGAGTCTCTCGAGGAACTCTCATCCCCTCCTTCACCTACTTCCAATGAGGAAGTTTTTGACCCCCCTTCTTCTAGCCCTAAAAGCACTGGTGATGTTGCTATTAGTGATAGCCCTAAACCTAGAAAAGATAGTCTTGCACCAGCACTAACACCCTCTAATGCCATTGAAATGAAGGCCTCGACTTGCATTGTCAGTGTTGTAACTATTGTCGGGTTCTTCCTCTTTTAAGCTTAACATGTATATGTTAATGGAAGGCCTTGAGATGTGCTTTCTAGTTACCTTTAATTTTTGTTTTAAAAAGTCATATTTAATTGCAAATTAAAATTGTACTCTTGAGGCCTGAAATAAAAGTTATAATATACTTTTTGTTTTAAATTAAAGTAATAATAGTGAATAAAAACCCTTTAACTTTTGGCTTTAGATAAGTGGTAATCACTAATTAACCTTGTTTATGAATTTTCATACTTAAGCTCGAACTTGAGCTCAATAAAGTATGTGCCTATTCAAGCTCAAGCTTAGCCTAGTAATTAAGTTTAGGGTTAATAATATATATTGAAGACGATAACATAATTTCATAATATAAAATAATATAAAATATATATTAAAAATGAAAGGCTGGATATGGCTCACGAGTTGTTCGAGCATGTGTTTCTATGCTTGAATTTTTCACGATTGACAGTTAAAGCTCGGCTCTATAATTACCGAATCAAGTTCGATTTTTTAGTCAAATTCTTGGTACTGAATGATCTGTTTGAAGATGTTTGGTTAATGATCCACAGATTGAAATGTTACTTTGACATGCAATGTATAGAAAATAGACGGAATGGTAAGTTGAACTAGATGGTCGATTAAATATGATATGGATTTTGCTATATACATGTAATGTTATTGATTTGATATGTTTTTCGTATCCTAATACCTCATTCTATATTGTGTACTCATGTTTTGACATAGGTGACTATGAATCAAAATGGTGTAACTTGGATGGCAATTTTTGAAACTTGAAATAGGTATCATGTGGCTAAAATTTAAACAAAAATAGAGCCCATGTTCGAACAAGCTTTCTTTCTCGTCGCAACATCTTCCGACATGACTCATGTCGCGACATCGAGTGGCTTGAAGTAATGATGTGACAAGCTTTTTGGCGAATTCACGATGTGGAGGAAAAGACGTCACGGCGTCAGCCTTGAGATTTTGAAACTTTACAATTTGATCCTATTCCATGCTTGTGTCATCAAAAGAGCTTTCGTAGACTTGATTAAGACTCCAATTTGATTATGTATGTGTTTTACTTATAATTTTATATTTGAATGCTCAGCTTAATGTATAATTGACTGTAGTTGCTCTGCCAATGAATGTGGCATCCTGTAACTCAGCCCTGATGATCGGGTCGAGTGACGGGTGTTACTCACTAGGTATTTGAGCAAAAGAAAAGGAGAGGATGAGAAGAATTTAAAAAAGTGCATTAAAGGCTTTAGAGTAAATGAAAGAAAAAAATTATAAAAAAGGAAAATAGGTGAAACTTCTCTTACATACACATATTGTGTGTGTATATATATCAACCTTTTAGTAAAAAAAAAAAGGATAACACGTTTTAAGAAACTATTAGAAAGCAAAAGTGAAAGATGGCATGCCAAGATCTTATTGTTGTTGCAGTGTTTTTTATGGTTGTTGTTGGGTCATTTGCTATAGAATCCTCACCATCACCAATCTCTTCCAAGGATTCTTCACCTTCAAAGTCTCCATCTGCTTCTTCTCCAGCTTTCTCCCCCAAATCCCCCTTCATTAAGTCATCATCACAATCCTCTAATAGCCCCTCTTTGTCACCATCAAAATCCGATGAAGGAGGACCCAAGTCATCTCATTCAGGAGCCCCAAAGAGCTCTTCAAACTCCTCTTCTCCTAGCCCTAGTAAAAGTGAAAATCTTGAGGACAACAAAGGATACTCTTCTGAGGTTGAGTCTCCCGAGGAACTCTCATCCCCTCCTTCACCTACTTCCAATGAGGAAGTTTTTGACTCCCCTTCTTCTAGCCCTAAAAGCACCGGTGATGTTGCTATTAGTGATAGCCCTAAACCTAGTAATGATAGTCTTGCACCAGCACTAACACCCTCTAATGCCATTGAAATGAAGGCCTCGACTTGCATTGTCAGTGTTGTAACTATTGTCGAGTTCTTCCTCTTTTAAGCTTAACATGTATAAGTTAATGGAAGGCCTTGAGATGTGCTTTCTAGTTACCTTTAATTTTTGTTTTAAAAAGTCATATTTAAATCCAAATTAGAATTGTACTCTTGAGGCCGGAAATAAAAGTTATAATATACTTTTTGTTTTAAATTAAAGTAATAATAGTGAATAAAAACCCTTTAACTTTTGGCTTTAGATAAGTGGTAATCACTAATTAAGCTTGTTTATGAATTTTCATACTTAAGCTCGAACTTGAGCTCAATAAAGCATGTGCCTATTCAAGCTCAAGCTTAGCCTAGTAATTAAGTTTAGGGTTAATAATATATATTGAAGACGATAACATAATTTCATAATATAAAATAATTTAAAATATATATTAAAAATGAAAGGCTGGATATGGCTCACGAGTTGTTCGAGCATGTGTTTCTATGCTTGAATTTTTCACGATTGACACTTAAAGCTCAGCTCTATAATTACCGAATCATGTTCGATTTTTTTAGTCAAATTCTTGGTACTGAATGCTCTGTTTGAAGATGTTTGCTTAATGATACTAAACTTGAAATGTTACTTTGATATGCAATGTATAGAAAATAGACGGAATGGTAAGTTGAATTAGATGGTGGATTGAATACGATATAGATTTTTCTATATACATGTAAAGTTATTGATTAGATATTAAGGTATCCTAATACCTCGTTCTATATTATGTATACAAGTTTTGACATAGGTGACTATGAATCATAAAGGTGTAAATTGGTTGGCTTGTTTCGAAACTTGAAACAGGTATGAAATGAATAAAATTTTACCAAAAATAGAGCCCACGTCCCGATAAGCATTCTTTCTCGTCGCAACATCATTTGATGCGACCCATGTCGCGCAACGTCGAGTGGCCTAAAGTAACGATGTGACAAACTTTTTGGCAAATTCACGACATGGAGGAAGTGATGTCATGATGTCGACCCTAAGATTTTGAAACATTACAATCTGATCCTATTTCAAGCTTGGGTCAACATTTTCGTAAACTCAATTAAGACTCAGATTTGATTATCTATCATTAATGCAAATGTGTGTAACTTATAATTTTAAATTTGAATGATCATGGTACTATATAATTGACTGTAGTTGCTCCAACAATGAATGTGGCATCTTGTAACTTAGGCCTGATGATCGGGTAGAGTGAGGGGTGCTACTCAGCTGGTATTTGAGCAAAAGAAAAGGGGAGGATGAGAATAATTTAAAAAAAGAGCTTTAAAGTCTTTAGAATAAATGAAATAAAAAAATTATAAAAAAGGAAAATAGGTCTACCCAAGTTGGCAAGTTGAATATAGAAGCTAAAGCCCATTTTCCCCCTAATATTAGGCGTTCTTTTAGTTCTATAGATATTTACGAAAAAAACCTTTAACAGGTCTACAAGTGATCTATTCACGCATTATCAATCGTACAAGAAGGCAAGTTATAGATAAGTTCAATCACACAAATGACTCTACTGATGCAAATAACTGAATTTACTTTTAAAGTAGTATTTATTTATATTTTGAATTTAAAATAAAAATTTTATACTAATATAATATAATATAAGTTCAATTATTCAAATGACTCTATTGATGGAAACTCATTATTTAAGAGATCACGTAATAAGTATTGAGACTTCAGTTTTTCTTTTGTGATAATATGAACTCAAAACCCTTATTTCTTTCCATTTAATGGACCCGTTGTAGCATATAGAATATGATATATAATTAGATATTAGATAAGACATGAAAGATACAAAATATAACAAAGTCAACCAAATAACTGAATTTACTTTTAAAGTAGTATTTATTTATATTTTGAATTTAAAATAAAAATTTTATACTAATACAATATAATATAAACAGTTTTAAATATATTTTATAAAATTACCAAATTATAATTTCAAATGTTTTAATAGAACTAGTATATTTATATAGTGTTACCTATTGGAATAAAAAAAAACAAGATAAACCACAGGAATTTCTATTTCATAAATCAAAATTTTTACGTCTCAACATTCAAACTAAAAAATATATACTCTTAAACTACAACCATTGAAATGTTTTGTTATAAGTGTAAATGTCATTACTAATAAATTTGGTTTAATTCACAATTTACAAAGAAAAATATCAGTATAAACAAACATTAACTACTAACTTAGATGTTGGTTTCAAAAAAAATCTTAACAAATACAAGTTAAACAAGCCTAATAAAAAATAACACAAAATCTTAATATAGCATTATGATATGTTAAAGGTACAATTTTAGTTCATAGGAAAATCACTTCTCTAACATACACATATTTTATGTGTGTGTGTATATCTTTTAGTAAAACAAAAGATAACACATTTTAAGAAACTATCAGAAAGTAAAAGTGAAATATGGCATGCCAAGATCTTGTTGTTGTTGCAATATTTTTCATTGATGTTGTTGGGGCATTTGGTGTAGAATCATCACCTTCACCAATCCCTTCCAAGGCATCATCACCTTCGAAGTCGCCATCTGCTTCTTCTCCGGCTTCCTCCCCTAAGTCCCCCTACATTAAGTCACCGTCACAATCCTCCAATAGCCTTTATTTGTCACCATCCAAATCCGATGACGAAGCACCCAAGTGATCTCATTCAGGAGCCCCATAGAGCTCTTCAAATTGCTCTTCACATAGCCCTAGTAAAAGCGAAAACCCTAAGGACAAGAAAGGATACTCTTCTGAGGTTGAGTCTCTTGAGGAGCTCTCATCCCCTCATTCACCTACTACCAATGATGAAGATTTTGATTCCACTTCTCCTAGCCCAAAAAGCACGGGTGGTGTTGTTGATAGTGATAGCCCTAAATATAGTAATGATTGTCTAGCACCAGCACTCACTAATGCCATTGAAACCAAGGCCACCACTTGCATTGTTAGTGTTGTAACCATTGTCGAATTCTTCCTCTTTTAAACTTAACATGCATAAGTTCATGGAAGGACTTTAGATGTTTTTTGAGTTACCTTCAAATTTTCTTTTAAAAAGTCATATTTATATGCAAATTAAAATTGTAATTTTAAGGCTTGAAATAAAAGTTATAATATACTTTTTGTTTTAAATTAATGTGCTAACAGTAAATAAAAACCCATTAACTTTTGGCATCAGATATGTGTTAATCATTGATTAAGCTTCTTTAAGAATTTTCATACTTAAGCTCGAACTTGAGCTCGATAAAGCTTGTGCATATTGAAACTCAAGCATAGCCTAGTAATAAAGTTTAGGGTTGATAATATATATTAATGATGATAAAATAATTTAATACTATAAAATCATTTGAAATATATATTAAAAATGAAAGGGTCGATAAGGCTCATGAGTTGTTCGAGCAAGTGTTTCTAAGATTGAATTTTACTCGATTGACAGCTAAAGCTCGGCTCAATAATTACCGAATCAAGTTCACTTTTTTAGTCAAATTAATGGTAGTGAATGCTATGATTGAGGATGTTTGGTTAATGATCCTAAGCTTGAAATGTTACTTTGATATGCAATGTATAGAAAATAGACGGAATGGTAAGTTGAATTAGATGGTGGATTGAATATGATATAGATTTTTCTGAATACATGTAATGTTATTAATTTGATATATTTTGGGTATCTTAACACCTCGTTCTATATTGTATATACATGTTTTGACATAGGTGACTATGAATCATAAAGGTGTAAATTGGTTGGCTTGTTTCGAAACTTGAAATAGGTATGAAATGGCTAAAATTTTACCAAAAATAGAGCCCACGTCCTGACAAGCATTCTTCCTCTCGACATGAGTCGCAACATCGTCTAACATGACTCATGTCACGACATCGAGTGGCCTGAAGTAATGATGTAACAAACTTTTTGGCGAATTCACGACGTGGAGGAAGTGAAGTCACGATGTCGACCCTAAGATTTTGAAACTTGACAATCTGATCTTATTTGAAGCTCGGGTTAACAGAAGAGTTTTAGTAGACTCAATTAAGACTCAAATTTCATTATGTATCCTAATGCAAGTGTGTTTAACTTATAATTTTAAATTTGAATGATCGTGGTACTGTATAATTGACTGTAGTTGCTCCGACAATAAATGTGGCTTCCTGTAACTTAGCCCTAATGATCGGGTCGAGTGAGGGGTGTTACTACCAAGTACTTGAGCAATAGAAAAGGGGAGGATGAGAATAATTTAAAAAAGAGCTTTAAAGGCTTTAGAATAAATGAAAGAAAAAAAAATTATAAAAAAGGAAAATAAGTCTAACCAAGTTGGCTACTTGAATATAGAAGCTAAAGCACATTTTTCCCCAAATATTAGGCGTTCTTTTAGTTCTATAAATATTTACGAAAAAACCTTTAACAGGTCTACAAGTGATCTATTCACGCATTATCAATCATACAAGAAGGCAAGTTATAGATAAGCTCAATCACACAAATGACTCTACTGATACAAATAACAGAATTTACTTTTAAAGTAGTATTTATTTATATTTTGAATTTAAAATAAAAAATGTATACTAATATAATATAATATAAACAGTTTTAAATATATTTTATAAAATTATCAAATTATAATTTCAAATGTTTTAATAAAACTAGTATATTTATATATTATTACCTATTAGAATAAAAAAACAAGATAAACGACATGAATTTCTATTTCATAAATTTTAATTTTTACGTCTCAACATTCAAACTAAAAAAAATATACTCTTAAACTATAACCATTGAAAGGTTTTGTTATAAGTTTAAATATGATTACTAATAAATTTGATTTAATTCACAATTTACAAAGAAAAATATTAGTATAAACAAACATTAACTACTAACTTAGATGTTGGCTTCAAAAAAAATCTTAACAAATAGAAGTTAACCAAGGCTAATAAACAATGAGAATAAATTATATTAGGATCATCCTAAAAAGAATAATTTTTAGGCACCAATAAAATAGTGCCACATCATTAAATTTTAAAAATAACAATGTATTATCATACACTCATCTATATCTAATATTTTTCTCCAACTTAATTTTATTTTAATTAAAATAATTAATTTTTAAATTATAAACAAATGTCTTTTCTTTTTTTACCTTGAATTATAACTAAGAACCTTAAACCCTAAATCCCAAGATTCAAGATTTATGTTTAGGATTTAAGGTTTAGAGTTCGGGTTCGAGTTTTGGATTCGAGATTTAAGGTTTAGGTTCAGGATATATAGTTTTGAGGATTAGTGTTCAAGTTTAAGGTTCAAGGGTTAGAGGTTATGGGATACGAGTTTAGGGTTTAAGGATCAAGATTTAAGGATTTAGGGTTTTAGGTTTATATATTTTGGGTTTCGGTTCGGGAATCTAGGTTCATGGTTTTGGGTTTTAGGTAAAAAATTATAAAAATTATATGTTAATGCCATTAGAAAATTGTTAAAATTTAATTAAATAATTGGAAAGGAGTCATGGATAATGTGATGGGATTTGTCCATAAAATAGTTTCTCTATGTATGAGTGTATAATAATAATAATTTTATATCTTTAAAATTTGATGATATGGCATAATTTTATTGGTGCCTACAAATCTTAGTTTTTAGGATCATCCTTATGTAAGTTACTCGCATAAAAAATAACACAAAATCTTAATATAGCATTATGATGTGTTAAAGGTTCAATTTTAGTTCATAGGAAAATCACTTCTCTTACATACACATATTATGTGTGTGTATATATATATATATTTTAGTAAAAGAAAAGATAACATGTTTTAAGAAACTATTAAAAAGCAAAAGTGAAATATGGCATGCCAAGATCTTCTTGTTGTTGAAATGTTTTTTACTATTGTTGTTGGGGCAGTTGGTGTAGAATCCTCACCTTCACATGTCCCTTCCAAGGCTTCTTCACCTTCAAAGTCGCCTTCTGCTTCTTCTCCAACTTCCTCCCCTAAATCTCTCTCCATTAAGTCATCGTCATAGTCCTTCAATAGCCCCTCTTTGTCACCATCGAAATCCGATAAAGGAGCACCCAAGTCATCTCATCCAAGATCCCCTAAAGATCTCTTAAAACTCCTCTTCCCTTACCCTTGTAAAAGCGAAAATCCTAAGGACAACAAAGGATACTCTTATGAGGTTGAGTTTGCCGAGGAACTCTCATCCCCTTCTTCACCTACTTCCAATGATGAAGTTTCCGAACTCCCCTTCTTCTAGCCCTAAAAGCACGGGTGATGTTGCTGATAATGATAGCCCTAAACCTAGTAATGATAGTCTTGCACTAGCAACAACACCAACACCCTCTAATGCCTTTGAAATGAAGGCCTCCACTTGCATTGTCAATGTTGTAACTATTGTCGGATTCTTCCTCTTTTAAGCTTAACATGTATAAGTTAATGGAAGGCCTTGAGATGTGCTTTCTAGTTACCTTCAATTTTTGTTTTAAAAAGTCGTATTTATATGCTAATTAAAATTGTACTCTTTAGGCCTGAAATAAAAGTTATAATATACTCTTTGTTTTAAATTAATGTAATAATAGTGAACAAAAACCCTTTAACTTTTGGCATTAGATAAGTGCTAATCACTAATTAAGCTTGTTTATGAATTTTCAAACTTAAGCTCGAACTTGAGCTCAATAAAGCATTTGCCTATTCAAGGTCAAGCTTAGCCTAGTAATTAAGTTTAGGATTAATAATATATATTAAAGATGATAACATAATTTAATAATATAAAATCATTTAAAATATATATTAAGAATGAAAGGCTCGATAAGGCTCATGAGTTGTTTGAGCATGTGTTTCTAAGCTTGAATTTTTCACGATTGACATCTAAAGCTTGGTTCGTTAATTACCAAATCAAGTTCGATTTTTTTAGTCAAATTCTTGGTGGTGAATGCTCTATTTGAAGATGTTTGGTTGACGATCCTAAGCTTGAAATGTTACTGATTTGATATTTTTTTGTATCCTAATACCTCATTCTATATTTTGTATTCATGTTTTGACATAGGTGACTATGAATCATAAAGGTGTAAACTGGAGGTTTTTTTGAAACTTGAAATAGGTATGATGTGGCTAAAATTTAAACAAAAAATAGAGCCCACATTCAAACAAGCTTTCTTTCCCGCTGCAACATCATCTGACATGACTCATGTCGCGACATTGACTGGCTTGAAGTAACAACATAACAAAATTTTTGGTGAATTCACGATGTGGAGGAAGTGAAGTCACGACATCAGCCCTGAGATTTTGAAACTTTACAATTCGATCCTATTTGATGCTCGGGTCAACAAAAGAGCTTTCGTAGACTCGACTAAGACTCCAATTTGATTATGTATCATAATGCAAATGTGTTTAACTTATAAATTTATATTTGGATGCTCATGTTATTGTATAATTGATTGTAGTTACACTCACAATTAATGTGGCATCTTTTAGCTCAGCCTTGATGATCGGGTCGAGCGAGGGGTGTTACACACCGGGTATTTTAGCAAATGAAAAGGGGAGGATTAGAAGAATTTAAAAAAAGAGGCTTTAGAATGAATGAAAGAAAAGAAATTATAAAAAAGGAAAGTAGGTTTGACCAAGTTGGCAACTTGAATATTTAAGCTAAAACCCATTTTTCCCCAAATACTAGGCATTCTTCTAGGCCTATAGATGTTTAAGAAAAAAACCTTAAACAGTTCTACAAGTGATATATTCACATATGATTGATCATATAAGAAGGCAAGTTATAGATAAGTTCAACTAAAGAAATCACTCTACTAATCGAAACTCTTATTTTGAGAGATCATGAAATAAGTATTGAGAATTCAGTTTTTCTTTAGTGATAATATAAATTGAAAACCCTTGTTTCTTTCCATTTAATGGAACCATTGAAGCATATAAAATATGATATATAATTCGATATTAGATAAGACATGAGAGATACAAAATATAACAAAGTCAACTGAATAAGTGAATTTATTTTTAAAGTTGTATTTATTTATATTTTGAATTTAAATTTAAAATTTTATACTAATATAACATAATATAAATTAAAATTACCAAATTATAATTTCAAATGTTCTAATAAAACTAGTATATTTATATATTGTTACCTATTAGAATAAAAAACAAGATAAACCATGAGAATTTCTATCTCATAAATATTAATTTTTTATGTCTCAAAATTAAAACAAAAAAATAATCTTAAAATATAACCATTTAAAGGTTTTGTTATAAGTTTAAATATGATTACTAATAAATTTTGGTTTAATTCACAACTTACAAAGAAAAATATAAATATAAACAAACATTAACTACTAAATTAGATGTTGGTTTCGAAAAAAATCTTAACAAATAGAAGTTAAACAAGCCTAATAAACAATAACACAAAATCTTAATATAGTATTATGATAAGTTAAAGGCTCAATTTTAGTTCATAGGAAAATCACTTCTCTTACATACACACATTGTGTGTGTGTGTATATTTATATATATATATATATATATATATAAATTTTTTAGTCAAAGAAAGATAACACGTTTTAAGAAACTATTAGAAAGCAAAAGTGAAATATGGTATGCCAAGATCTTTGTTGTTGTTGCAATGCTTTTCATTGTTGTTGTCGGGGCATTTGGTGTAGAATAATCACCTTCACCAATCTCTTCCAATGCATCATCAACTTTGAAGTCGCCATTCGCCTCTTCTCTGGCTTCCTCCCCCAAGTCCCCCTATATTAAGTCACTTTCACAATCCTCTAATAGCCTCTCTTTGTCACCATACAAATCCGATGACAAAGCACACAAGTCATATCATTCTGGAGCCCCAAAGAGCTCTTCAAACTCCTCTTCACATAGCCCTAATAAAAGCGAAAACCATAAGGACAACAATGGATACTCTTCTGAGGTTGAGTCTCCTAAGAAACTCACATCCCCTCCTTTATCTACTGCCAATGATGAAGATTTTATTCCCCTTCTCCTAGCCCAAAAAGCACGGGTGATGTTGCTGATAATGATGTGCATAAGTTCATGGAAGGCCTTGAGATGTGCTTTCGAGTTACCTTCGAATTTTGTTTTAAAAAGTCATATTTATATGCTAATTGAAATTGTAATTTTGAGGCCTAAAATAAAAGTTATAATATACATTTTGTTTTAAATTAATATGATAATAGTGAATAAAAACCCATTAACTTTTGGCATAAGATATGTGCTAATCACTAATTAAGCTTCTTTTTGAATTTTCATACTTAAGCTCGAACTTGAGCTCAGTAAAGCTTGTGCATATTGAAGCTCAAGCTTAGCCTAGTAATAAAGTTTAGGGTTAATAATATATATTGAAGACAATAACATAATTTCATAATATAAAATAATTTAAAATATATATTAAAAATGAAAGGCTTGATAAGGCTCACGAGTTGTTCGAGCATGTGTTTCTATGCTAGAAATTTTCACGGTTGACAGTTAAAGCTCGGCTCTATAATTACCGAATCAAGTTCGGTTTTTTTAGTCAAATTCTTTGTAGTGAATGCTCTGTTTGAAGATGTTTGGTTAACGATCCTAAGCTTGAAATGTTACTTTGATATGCAATGTATAGAAAATAGACGGAATGGTAAGTTGAATTAGATGGTGGATTGAATACAATATAGATTTTTCTATATACATGTAAAGTTATTGATTAGATATTAAGGTATCCTAATACCTCGTTCTATATTGTGTATACAAGTTTTGACATAGGTGACTATGAATCATAAAGGTGTAAATTGGTTGGCTTGTTTCGAAACTTGAAACAGGTATGAAATGAATAAAATTTTACCAAAAATAGAGCCCACGTCCCGATAAGCATTCTTTCTTGTCGCAACATCGTTTGATGCGACCCATGTTGCGACGTCGAGTGGCCTAAAGTAACGATGTGACAAACTTTTTGGGAAATTCACGACATGAGGAAGTGATGTCATGATGTCAACCCTAAGATTTTGAAACTTTACAATCTGATCCTATTTCAAGCTTGGGTCAACATTTTTGTAAACTCAATTAAGACTCAGATTTGATTATCTATCATAATGCAAATGTGTGTAACTTATAATTTTAAATTTGAATGATCATGGTACTATATAATTGACTATAGTTGCTCCAACAATTAATGTGGCATCTTGTAACTTAGCCCTAATGATCGGGTAGAATGAGGGGTGCTACTTAGCTGGTAATTGAGCAAAAGAAAAGGGGAGGATGAGAAGAATTTAAAAAAAGAGCTTTAAAGTCTTTAGAATAAATGAAATAAAAAAATTATAAAAAAGGAAAATAGGTCTACCCAAGTTGTCAAGTTGAATATAGAAGCTCAAGCCCATTTTCCCCCTAATATTAGGTGTTCTTTTAGTTCTATAGATATTTACGAAAAAAACCTTTAACAGGTCTACAAGTGATCTATTCACGCATTATCAATCATACAAGAAGGCAAGTTATAGATAAGTTCAATCACACAAATGACTCTACTGATACAAATAACTGAATTTACTTTTAAAGTAGTATTTATTTATATTTTGAATTTAAAATAAAAATTTTATACTAATATAATATAATATAAGTTCAATTATTCAAATGACTCTATTGATGGAAACTCATTATTTAAGAGATCACGTAATAAGTACTGAGACTTCAGTTTTTCTTTTGTGATAATATGAACTCAAAACCCTTATTTCTTTCGATTTAATGGAACCGTTGTAGCATATAGAATATGATATATAATTAGATATTAGATAAGACATGAAAGATACAAAATATAACAAAGTCAACCAAATAACTGAATTTACTTTTAAAGTAGTATTTATTTATATTTTGAATTTAAAATAAAAATTTTATACTAATACAATATAATATAAACAGTTTTAAATATATTTTATAAAATTACCAAATTATAATTTCAAATGTTTTAATAGAACTAGTATATTTATATAATGTTACCTATTGGAATAAAAAAAACAAGATAAACCACAGGAATTTCTATTTCATAAATCAAAATTTTTACGTCTCAACATTCAAACTAAAAAAAATATACTCTTAAACTACAACCATTGAAAGGTTTTGTTATAAGTGTAAATGTCATTACTAATAAATTTGGTTTAATTAACAATTTACAAAGAAAAATATCAGTATAAACAAACATTAACTACTAACTTAGATGTTGGTTTCAAAAAAAATCTTAACAAATACAAGTTAAACAAGCCTAATAAACAATAACACAAAATCTTAATATAGCATTATGATATGTTAAAGGTTCAATTTTAGTTCATTTGAAAATCTGTTCTCTTACATACACACATAATGTGTGTGTATATATATATATATATACAGTTATATCTTTTAGTAAAAGAAAAGATAACACGTTTTAAGAAACTATTAGAAAGCAAAAGTGAAATATGGCATGCCAAGATCTTGTTGTTGTTACAATGTTTTTCATTGTTGTTGTTGAGGCATTTGGTGTAGAATCCTCACCTTCACCAGTCCCTTCCAAGTCTTCTTCACCTTCAAAGTCGACTTCTGCTTATTCTGCAGCTTCCACCCCCAAATCCCACTCCATTAAGTCATCGTCACAATCCTCCAATAGCCCCTCTTTGTCACCATCAAAATCCGATGAAGGACAACCCAAGTCATCTCATTCAGGAGCCCCAAAGAGCTCTTCAAACTCCTCTTCCCCTAGCCCTAGTAAAAGCGAAAATCCTAAGGACAACGAAGGATACTCTTCTGAGGTTGAGTCTCCCGAGGAACTCTCATCCCCTCCTTCACCTACTTCCAATGATAAAGTTTCTGACTCCCCTCCTTCTAGCCCTGAAAGCACGGGTGATGTTGCTGATAGTGATAGCACTAAACCTAGTAATGATAGTCTTGCACCAGCGCCAGCACCCTCTAATGTCATATTTATATACAAATTAAAATTGTACTCTTGAGGCCTGAAATAAAAGTTATAATATACTTTTTGTTTTAAATTAATGTAATAATAGTGAATAAAAACCCTTTAACTTTTGGCATTAGATAAGTGCTAATCACTAATTAAGCTTATTTATGAATTTTCATACTTGAGCTTAAGAAAGCATGTGCCTATTCAAGCTCAAGCTTAGCCTAGTAATTAAGTTCAGGGTTAATAATAAATATTAAAGACGATAACATAATTTAATATTATAAAATCATTTAAAATATATATTTAAAATGAAAGCCTCGATAAGGCTTACGATTTGTTTGAGCATGTGTTTTTAAGGTTGAATTTTTCACGATTGACAACTAAAGCTCGGTTCGATAATTACCGAATCAAGTTTGATTTTTTCAGTCAAATTCTTGGTAGTGAATGCTCTGTTTGAAGATGTTCGATTAACGATCCTATGCTTGAAATGTTACTGATTTGATATGTTTTTGGTATCCTAATACCTCATTCTATATTTTGTATCCATGTTCTGACATAGGTGACTATGAATCATAAAGGTGTAAATTGGATGGCTTTTTTCGAAACTTGAAATAGGTATGATGTGGCTAAAATTTAAACAAAAATAGTGCCCTCGTTCAGACAAGCTTTCTTTCTTGCCGCAACATCGTCCGACATGACTCATGTTGTAACGTCGAGTAGCTTGAAGTAACAATGTGACAAACTTTTTGGAAAATTCACGACGTGGAGAAAGTGATGTCACGACGTCAGCCCTGAGATTTTGAAACTTTAAAATTTGATCCCATTTCATGCTCGGGTCAACAAAAGAGCTTTCGTAGACTCGATTAAGACTCCAATTTGATTATGTATCATAATGAAAATGTGTTTAACTTATAATTTTTTAATTGAATGCTCATGTTACTGTATAATTGATTGTAGTTGCTCCGACAACTAATATGGCATCTTATAGCTCAGCGTTGATGATCGGGTTGAGCAAGGGGTGTTACACACCGGGTATTTTAGCAAAAGAAAAGGGGAGGATGAGAAGAATTTAAAAAAAGAGGCTTAAGAATGAATGAAGGAAAAAATTGTAAAAAAGGAAAATAGGTTTGACCAAGTTGGCAACTTGAATATTTATGCTAAAACCCATTTTCCCACTAAATACTAGGCGTTCTTTTAGGCCTATAGATATTTAAGGAAAAAAACCTTAAACTGTTCTACAAGTGATCTATTCACATATGATCGGTCATATAAAACGGCAAGTTATAGATAAGTTCAACCAAAGAAATCACTCTAATATGGAAACTAATCATTTGAGAGATCATGAAATAAGCATTGAGAATTCAAATTTTCTTTCGAGATAATATAAATTGAAAACCCTTGTTTCTTTCCATTTATTGGAACCATTGAAGCATATAGAATATGATATATAATTAGATATTAGATAAGACATGGGAGATACAAATTATAACAAAGTCAACCGAATAAGTGAATTTACTTTTAAAGTTGTATTTATTTTATATTTTGAATTTAAATTTAAAATTTTATACTAATATAATATAATATAAATTAAAATTACCAAATTAAATTTTCAAATGTTATAATAAAACTAGTATATTTATATATTGTTACCTGTTAGAATAAAAAACAAGATAAACAACGCGAATTTTTATCTCATAAATCTTAATTTTTACGTCTAAAAAAAATAAACTCTTAAAATATAGCCATTTGAAAGTTTTGTTATAAGTTTAAATATGATTACAAATAAATTTTGTTTAATTCACAATTTAGAAAGAAAAATATCAATATAAACATAAATTAACTACTAAACTAGATGTTGGATTCAAAAAAAAATCTTAACAAATAGAAGTTAAACAAGCCTAAAAAACAATAACACAAAATCTTAATATAGTATTATGATATGTTAAGGGTTCAATTTTAGTTCATAGGAAATTCACTTCTCTTACAGACACATATTGCGTGTGTGTATATATACATCAATCCTTTAGTAAAAGAAAACATAACACGTTTTAAGAAACTATAAGAAAGCAAAAGTGAAATATGGCATGCCAAGATCTTGTTGTTGTTGCAATGTTTTTCATTGTTGTTGTTAGGGCATTTGGTGTAGAATCCTCATCTTCACCAGTCCCTTCTAAGGCTTCTTCACCTTCAAAGTCAACTTCTGCTTCTTCTCCAGCTTCCACCCCTAAATCCCCCTCCATTAAGTCATCGTCACAATCCTCCAATAGCCCCTCTTTGTCACCATCAAAATCAGATGAAGGAGAACCCAAGTCATTTCATTCAGAAGCCCCAAAGAGCTCTTCAAAAACAAAGGATACTCTTCTGAGGTTGAGTCTCTCGGGGAACTCTAATCCCCTCCTTCACCTACTTCCAATGATGAAGTTTCTGACTCCCCTTCTTCTAACCCTAAAAGCATGGGTGATGATAGACCAAAACCTAGTAATGATAGTCTTACACCAGCACCAGCACCCTCTAATGCCATTGAAATGAAGGCCTCCACTTGCATTGTCAGTGTTGTAACTATTGTTCGATTCTTCCTCTTTTAAGCTTAACATGTATAAGTTAATGGAAGGCCTTGAGATGTGCTTTCTAGTTACCTTCAATTTTTTTTTAAAAAGTTATATTTATATGCTAATTAAAATTGTACTTTTGAGGCCTGAAATAAAAGTAATAATATACTTTTTGTTTTAAATTAATGTAACAATAGTGAATGAAAACCCTTTAACTTTTTGCATTAGATAAGTGTTAATCACTAATTAAGCTTGTTTATGAATTTTCATACTTAAGCTCGAACTTGAGCTCAATAAAGCATGTGCCTATTCAAGCTCAAGCTTAGCCTAGTAATTAAGTTTATGGTTAATAATATATATTAAAGACGATAACATAATTTAATAATATAAAATAATTTAAAATATATATTAAAAATGAAAGACTCGATAAGGCTCACTAGTTGTTGGAGCATGTGTTTCTATGCTTGAATTTTTCACGATTGATAGCTAAAGCTCGGCTCGATAATTACCGAATCAAGTTCGATTATTGTAGTCAAATTATTGGTAGTGAATACTCACTTTGAAGATGTTTCGTTAACGATCTTGACCTTGAAATGTTACTATGATATGCAATGTATAGAAAATAGACGGAATGGTAAGTTGAATTAGATGGTGGATTAAATATGGTATAGATTTTGCTATATACATGTAATGTTATTGATTTGATATGTTTTTCGTATCCTAATACCTCTTTCTATATTGTGTATTCATGTTTTGACATAGGTGACAATGAATAAAAAAGGTGTAACTTGGATGGCTTTTTTCGAAACTTGACATAGGTATGATGTGGCTAAAATTTAAAAAGAAAATAGAGCCGATGTTCAGACAAGCTTTTTTTCTAGCCGCAACATTTTCCGACAATACTCATGTCGTGATGTCGAGTGGCTTGAAGTTACGACATGACAAACTTTTTGGCGAATTCACGATGTGGAGGATGTGACGTCACTGCGTTAGCCCTAAGATTTTGAAACTTTACAATTTTATCCTATTTCATTCTCGAGTCATTAAAAGAGATTTTGTAGACTCGATTAAGACTCCAATTTGATTATCTATCATAATGCAAATGTGTTTAACTTTTAATTTTATATTTGAATGCTCATGTTACTGTATAATTGACTGTAGTTGCTCCGATAATGAATGTGGCATCCTGTAAATCAACCGTGACGAGAGAATTGAGTGAGGGGTGTTACTCACCCGGTATTTGAGCAAAAGAAAAGGGGAGGATGCGAAGAATTTAAAAAAGAGCTTTAAAGGCTTTAGAGTAAATGAATGAAAAAAAATTATAAAAAAGGATAATAGGTCTCACCAAGTTGGCAACTTGAATATAGAAGCTAAAGCCCATTTCTCCCCCAAATATTAGGCGTTCTTTTAGTTCTACAGATATTTACAAAAAAAAAAACCTTTAATAGGTTTACAAGTGATCTATTCATGCATTATCAATCATACAAGAAGGCAAATTATAGATAAGTTCAATCATACAAATGACTCTATCGATGGAAACTCACATTTGAGAGATCACGTAATAATTATAGAGACTTCCGTATCTCTTTCGTGATAATATGAACTCAAAACCCTTGTTTCTTTCCATTTAATGGAACCGTTGAAGCATATAGAATATGATATATAATTAGATATTAGATAACACGTGGAAGATACAAAATATAACAAAGTCAACCGAATAGCTAAATTTACTTTTAAAGTAGTATTTATTTATTGAATTTAAAATAAAAATTTTATAATAATATAATATAAACAATTTTAAATATATTTTATAAAATTACCAAATTATAATTTCAAATGTTTTAACAAAACTAGCATATTTTTATATTGTTACTTATTAGAATAAAAAAATAAGATTAAACACAGCAATTTCTATTTCATAAATATTGATTTTGCGTCTCAACATTCAAACTAAAAAAATATACTATGAAACTATAACCATTTAAAGGTTTTGTCATAATTTTAAATATGATTACTAATAAATTTGGTTTAATTCACATTTTACGAAGAAAAATATTAGTATAAACAAACATTAACTACTAACTTAGATGTTGATTTCAAAAAAGAAAATCTTAACAATTACAATTCACACAAGCCTAATAAACAATAACACAAAATCTTAATATAGTATTATGATATGTTAAAGGTTCAATTTTAGTTCATAGGAAAATAACTTCTCTTACATACACATATTGTGTGTATATATATATCAATCTTTTAGTAAAAAAAAAGATAACACGTTTTAAGAAACTATTAGAAAGCAAAAGTGAAAGATGGCATGCCAAGATCTTGTTGTTCTTGCAGTGTTTTTTATGGTTGTTGTTGGGTCATTTGCTGTAAAATCCTCACCATCACCAGTCTCTTCCAAGGATTCTTCACCATCAAAGTCTCCAACTGCTTCTTCTCCAGCTTCCTCTCCCAAATCCCCCTCCATTAAGTCATCGTCACAATCCTCCAATAGCCACTCTTTGTCACCATCAAAATCCGATGAAGGACCACCCAAGTTATCTCATTCAGGAGCCCCAAAGAGCTCTTCAAACTCCACTTCCCCTAACGCTATTAAAAGCGAAAATCCTAAGGACAACAAAGGATACTCTTCTAAGGTTGAGTCTCTCGAGGAACTCTCATCCCTTCCTTCACCTACTGAAAATGTGAAGTTTCTGATTCCCCTTCTTCTAGCCCTAAAAGCACTGGTGACGTTGCTCTTAGTGATAGCCCTAAACACAGTAATGATAGTCTTGCACCAGCACCAGCACACTCTAATGCCATTGAAATGAAGGCCTCAACTTGCATTGTCAGTGCTGTAACTACTGTCGGGTTCTTCCTCTTTTAAGCTTAACATGTATAAGTTAATGGAAGGCCTTGAGATGAGCTTTCCAGTTACCTTCAATTTTTGGTTTAAAAAGTCATATTTATATGCAAATTCAAATTGTACTCTTGAGGCCTGAAATAAAAGTTATAACATACTTTTTGTTTTAAATTAATGTAATGATAGTGAATAAAAACCCTTTAACTTTTGGCTTTAGATAAGTGGTAGTCACTAATTAAGAGTGTTTATGAATTTTCAGACTTCAGCTCGAACTTGAGCTCAATAAAGCATGTGCCTATTCAAGCTCAAGCTTAGCCTAGTAATTAAGTTTAGGGTAAATAATATATATTAAAGATGATAGCATAATTTAATAATATAAAATAATTTAAAATATATATTAAAAATGAAAGGCTCGATAAGGCTCACGAGTTGTTCGAGCATGTGTTTCTATGCTTGAATTTTTCACGGTTGATAGTTAAAGCTTGGCTCGATAATTACCGAATCAAGTTCGATTTTTTTAGTGAAATTCTTGGTAGTGAATGCTCGATTTGAAGATGTTTGGTTAGCAATCCTAAGCTTGAAATGTTACTTTAATATGCAATGTATAGAAAATAGACGGAATGGTAAATTGAATTAGATGGTGGATTAAATATGATATAGATTTTGCTATATACATGTAATGTTATTGATTTGATATGTTTTTCGTATCCTAATACTTCTTTCTATATTACGTATTCATGTTTTGACATTGGTGACTATGAATAAAAAAGGTGTAACTTGGATGGCCTTTTTCGAAACTTGTAATAGGTATGGTGTGGCTAAAATAAAATAAAAAATAGAGCCCACGTTCAGACAAGCTTTCTTTCACGCCGCCACATTGTCCGACGTGACTTATGTCGCGATGTCGAGTGGCTTGAAGTAACAACGTGACAAACATTTTGAAAAATTCACGATGTGGAGGAAGAGATGTCACGACATCAGCGCTGAGGTTTTGAAACTTTACAACTTTATCCTATTTCATGCTCGTGTCATCAAAAGCGTTTTCGTAAACTCGATTAAGACTCCAATTTGATTATCTACCATAATGCAAATGTGTTTAACCTCTAATTTTATATTTGAATGCTCATGTTACTGTATAATTGAATGAAGCTGCTCCTGCAATGAATGTGGTGTCTTGTAACTCAGCCCTGATGATCGGGTCGAGTGAGGGGTATTAGTCACGGGGTATTTGAGCAAAAGAAAAGGGGAGGATAAGAAGAATTTAAAAAAGAGCTTTAAAGGCTTTAGAATAAATTAATGAAAAAAATTATAAAAATGGGAAATAGGTCTAACCAAGTTGGCAACTTGAATATAGAAGCTAAAGCCCATTTTTCCCCCAAATATTAGGCGTTCTTTTAGTTCTATAGATATTTACGAAAAAAACCTTTAACAGGTCTACAAGTGATCTATTCACGCATTATCAATCATAGAAGAAGGCAAGTTATACATAAGTTCAATCAAACAAATGACTCTACTGATGAAAACTTATCATTTGAGAGATCACGTAATAAGTATTGAGACTTCAGTTTTTCTTTCGTGATAATATGAACTCAAAACCCTCGTTTCTTTCCATTTAATGGAATCGTTGAAGCATATAGAATATGATATATAATTAGATATTAGATAAGACATGGAAGATACAAAATATAACAAAGTCAACCGAGTAACTAAATTTACCTTTAAAGTAGTATTTATTTATATTTTGAATTTAAAATAAAAATTTTATACTAAAATAATATAATATAAATAGTTTTAAGTATATTTTATAAAATTACCAAATTATAATTTCAAATGTTTTAATAAAACTTGTATATTTATATATTGTTAGCTATTAGAATAAAAAAAAAGATTAAACACAGGAATTTCTATTTCATAAATACAAATTTTTACGTCTCAACATTCAAACTAAAAAAATATACTCTTAAACTATAACCATTTAATGGTTTTGTTATAATTTTAAATATGATTACTAATAAATTTGGTTTAATTCACATTTTACAAAGAAAGATATAAGTATAAACAAACATTAACTACTAACCTAGGTGTTGATTTCAAAAAAAAAATCTTAACAATTAGAAGTTACACAAGCCTAATAAACAATACCACAAAATCTTAATATAGTATTAGATATGTTAAAGGTTCAATTTTAGCTCATAGGAAAATAGCTCCTCTTACATACACATATTTTGTGTATATAAATATCAATCTTTTAATAAAAAAAAAGATAACACATTTTAAGAAACTATTAGAAAGAAAAAGTGAAAGATGGCATGCCAAGATATTATTGTTGTTGCAGTGTTTTTTATGGTTGTTGTTGGGTCATTTGCTGTAGAATCCTCACCATCACCAGTCTCTTCCAAGGATTCTTCACCATCAAGGTCTCCATTTGCTTCTTCTCCAGCTTCTTCCACTAAATCCCCCTCCATTAAGTCATCGTCACAAGCCTCCAATAGCCCCACTTTGTCACCATCAAAATCCGATGAAGGAGAACCCAAGTCATCTCATTCAGGAGCCCCAAAGAGCTCTTCAAAGTCCTCTTCCCCTAGCCCTATTAAAAGCGAAAATCCTAAGGAAAACAAAGGATACTCTTTTGAGGTTGAGTCTCCCGAGGAACTCTCATCCCCTCCTTCACCTACTTCCAATGATGAAGTTTTTGACTCCCCTTCTTCTAGCCCTAAAAGCACAGGTATTGTTGCTCTTAGTGATAACCCTAAACATAGTAACGATAATCTTTCACCAGCACTAGCACCCTCTAATGCCATTGAAATGAAGGCCTCGACTTGCATTGCGAGTGTTGTAACTATTGTCGGGTTCTTCCTCTTTTTAGCTTAACATGTATAAGTTAATAGTAGGCCTTGAGATGTTCTTTCTAGTTACCTTTAATTTTTGTTTTAAAAAGTCATATTTATATGCAAATTAAAATTGTACTCTTGAGGCCTGCAATAAAAGTTATAATATACTTTCTGTTTTAAATTAATATAATAATAGTGAATAAAAACCCTTTAACTTTTGGCTTTAGATAAGTGGTAATCACTAATTAAGCTTGTTTATGAATTTTCATACTTAAGATCAAACTTGAGCTCAATAAAGCATGTGCCTATTCAAGCTCAAGCTTAGCCTAGTAATTAAGTTTAGGGTTAATAATATATATTGAAGACAATAACATAATTTAATAATATAAAATAATTTAAAATATATATTAAAAATGAAAGGCTTGATAAGGCTCACGAGTTGTTGGAGCATTTGTTTCTATGCTTGAATTTTTCACAGTTGACAGTTAAAGCTCGGCTCTATAATTACCGAATAAAGTTTGATTTTTTAGTCAAATTCTTTGTAGTGAATGCTCTGTTTGAAGATGTTTGGTTAACGATCCTAAGCTTGAAATGTTACTTTGATATGCAATGTATACAAAATAGACAGAATGGTAAGTTGAATTAGATGGTGGATTAAAAATGGAATTTGCTATATACATGTAATGTTATTGATTAGATATGTTTTTCGTATCCTAATACCTAATTCTATATTGTGTATTCATGTTTTGACATTGGTGACTATGAATCAAAAAGGTGTAACTTGGATGGCTTTTTTCGAAACTTGAAATAGGAATTTAAAAAAAAATAGATCCCACGTCCAGACAAGCTTTCTTTCTCGTCGTAACATCGGCCGACTTGACTTATGTAGCGACGTCGAGTGGCTTGAAGTAACAATGTGGCAAACTTTTGGCAAATTCACGATGTGGAGGAAGAGACAACACACGTTAGCCCTGAGATTTTGAAACTTTACAATTAGATCCTATTTCATGCTCGTGTCATCAAAAGAGCTTTCGTAGACTCGATTAAGACTCCAATTTGATCATCTATCATAATGAAAATGTGTTTAAACTCTAATTTTATATTGGAATGCTCATGTTACTGTATATTTGAATGAAGCTGCTCTTAAAATGAATGTGGCATCTTGTAACTCAGCCCTGATGATCGAGTCGAGTGAGGGGTATTGGTCACGGGTATTTGAGCAAAAGAAAAGGGGAGGATAGGAAGAATTTAAAAAAGAGCTTTAAAGGCTTTAGAATAAATGAATGAAAAAAATTGTTAAAATGGGAAATAGGTCTAACCAAGTTGACAACTTGAATATAGAAGCTAAAGCTGATTTTCCACCCAAATATTAGGCGTTCTTTTAGTTCATAGATATTTACGAAAAAAACCTTTAACTGGTCTACAAGTGATCTATTCACGCATTATCAATCATACAAGAAGGCAAGTTATACATAAGTTCAGTCAAACAAATGACTCAACTGATGGAAACTCATCATTTGAGAGATCCCATATTAAGCATTGAGACTTCAGTTTTTCTTTCGTGATAATATGAACTCAAAACCCTTGTTTCATTCCATTTAATGGAACCGTTGAAGCATATAGAATATGATATATAATTAGATATTAGATCAGACATGGAAGATACAAAATATAACAAAGTCAACCGAGTAACTAAATTTACTTTTAAAGTAGTATTTATTTATATTTTGAATTTAAAATAAAATTTTTATACTAATATAATATAATATAAACAGTTTTAAATATGTTTTAAAAGATTACCAAATTATAATTTCGAATGTTTTAATAAAACTAGTATATTTATATATTGTTACCTATTAGAATAAAAAAAAGAAGATTAAACACAGGAATTTCTATTTCATAAATCTTAATTTTTACATCTCAACATTCAAACTAAAAAAACATATCCTTAAACTATAACCATTTAAAGGTTTTGTTATAATTTTAAATATGATTACTAATAAATTTGGTTTAACTCACATTTTACAAAGAAAAATATCAGTATAAACAAACATTAACTACTAACTTAGATGTTTATTTAAAAAAAAATCTTAACAATTAGAAGTTACACAAGCTTAATAAACAATAACACAAAATCTTAATATAGTGTTAAGATATGTTAAAGGTTCAATTTTAGTTCACAGGAAAATAACTTCTCTTACATACATTTAATGTGTGTATATATATATCAATCTTTTAGTAAAAAAAAATATACCACGTTTTAAGAAACTATTAAAATGCGAAAGTGAAAGATGGCATGCCAAGATCCTGTTGTTGTTGCAGTGCCTTTTTGGTTGTTGTTGGGTCATTTGCTGTAGAATCCTCACCATCACCAGTCTCTTCCAAGGATTCTTCACCATCAAACTCTCCATCTACTTCTTCTCCAGCTTTCTCCCCCAAATCCCCCTCCATTAAGTCATCATCATAATCCTCCAATAGCCCCTCTCTGTCACCATCAAAATCCGATGAAGGAGCACCCAAGTCATCTCATTTAGGTGCCCTAAAGAGCTCTTCAAACTCCTCTTCCCCTAGCCCTATTGATAGCAAAAATCCTAAGGACAACAAAGGATACACTTTTGAGGTTGAGTCTGCCGAGGAACTCTCATCCCCTCCTTCACCTACTTCCAATGATGAAGTTTCTGACTCCCCTTCTTCGAGCACTAAAAGCACAGGTGTTGTTGCTCTTAGTGATAGCCCTAGACCTAGTAACGATAATCTTTCTCCAGCACCAGCACCAACACCCTCTAATGCCATTGAAATGAAGGCCTCGACTTGCATTGCAAGTGTTGTAACTATTGTCGGGTTCTTCCTCTTTTAAGCTTAACATGTATAAGTTAATGGAAGGCCTTGAGATGTGCTTTCTAGCTACGTTCAATTTTTGTTTTAAAAAGACGTATTTATATGCAATTTGAAATTGTACTCTTAAGGCCTAAAATAAAAGTTATAATATACTTTCTGTTTTAAATTAATATAATAATAGTGAATAAAAACCCTTTAACTTTTGGCTTTAGATAAGTGGTAATCACTAATTAAGCTTGTTTATGAATTTTCATACTTTAGCTCAAACTTGAGCTCAATAAAGCACGTGCCTATTCAAGCTCAAGCTTAGCCTAGTAGTTAAGTTTAGGGTTAATAATATATATTGAAGACGATAACATAATTTAATAATATAAAATAATTTAAAATATATATTAAAAACGAAAGGCTTGATAAGGCTCACGAGTTGTTTGAGCATGTGTTTCTATGCTTGAATTTTTCACGGTTGACAGTTAAAGCTCGGCTCTATAATTACCGAATCAAGTTCCATTTTTTTAGTCAAATTTTTGGTAGTGAATGCTCTGTTTGAAGATGTTTGGTTAACGATCCTAAGCTTGAAATGTTACTTTGATATGCAATGTATAGAAAATAGACGGAATGGTAAGTTGAATTACTGGTGGATTAAATATGATATGGAATTTGCTATATACATGTAATGTTATTGATTTGATATGTTTTTTGTATCCTAATACCCAATTCTATATTGTGTATTCATGTTTTGACACAGGTGACTATGAATAAAAAAGGTGTAACTTGGATGGCTTTTTTCGAAACTTGAAATAGGTATGATGTGGCTAAAATTAAAAAAAAAATAGAGCCCACGTTTAGACAAGCTTTCTTTCTCGTCGCAACATCAGCCGACTTGACTTATGTAGCGACGTCGAGTGGCTTGAAGTAACAACGTGAAAAACTTTTTGGCAAATTCACGATGTGGAGGAAGAGACGTCACAACGTCAGCCCTGAGATTTTGAAACTTTACAATTAGATCCTATTTCATGCTCGTGTCATCAAAAGAGCTATCGTAGACTCGATTAAGACTCCCATTTGATTATCTATCATAATGAAAATGTGTTTAACCTCTAATTTTATATTTGAATGCTCCTGTAACTGTATAATTGAATGAAGTTGCTCCTGAAATGAATGTGGCAACTTGTA
This sequence comes from Kokia cookei, assembly GCA_039519145.1. NCBI lineage: Eukaryota > Viridiplantae > Streptophyta > Magnoliopsida > Malvales > Malvaceae > Kokia > Kokia cookei. The sequence goes on from CM076903.1 coordinate 44,243,497, forward strand.
ATTCAGCCCTGATGATCGGGTCAAGTGAGGGGTATTGGTCATGGGTATTTGAGCAAAAGAAAAGGGGAGGATAGGAAGAATTTAAAAAAAATCTTTAAAGGCTTTAGAATAAATGAGTGAAAAAATTATTAAAATGGGAAATAGGTCTAACCAAGTTGACAACTTGAATATAGAAGCTAAAGCTGATATTCCCCCCAAATATTAGGCGTTCTTTTAGTTCACGCATTATCAATCATACAAGAAGGCAAGTTATACATAAGTTCAATCAAACAAATGACTCTACTGATGGAAACTCATCATTTGAGTGATCACATAATAATTATTGAGACTTCAGTTTTCTTTCGTGATAATATGAACTCAAAACCCTCGTTTCTTTCCATTTAATGGAACCATTGAAGCATACAAAATATGATATATAATTAGATATTAGATAAGACATGGAAGATACAAGATATAACAAAGTCAATCGAGTAACTAAATTTACTTTTAAAGTAGTATTTATTTATATTTTGAATTTAAAATAAAATTTTTATACTAATATAATATAATATAAACAGTTTTAAATATATTTTAAAAAATTACCAAATTATAATTTCGAATGTTTTAATAAAACTAGTATATTTATATATTGTTACCTATTAGAATAAAAAAAAGATTAAACACAGGAATTTCTATTTCATAAATCTTAATTTTTTCATCTCAACATTCAAACTAAAAAAAACATACTCTTCAACTATAACCATTTAAAGGTTTTGTTATAATTTTAAATATGATTACTAATAAATTTGGTTTAACTCACATTTTACAAAGAAAATATCAGTATAAACAAACATTAACTACTAACTTTGATGTTTATTTTTAAAAAAAAATCTTAACAATTAGAAGTTACACAAGCCTAATAAACAATAACACAAAATCTTAATATAGTATTATGATATGTTAAAGGTTCAATTTTAGTTCATAGGAAAAAAACTTCTCTTACATACACATAATGTGTGTGTATATATATCAATCTTTTAGTAAAAAAAAAAGATAACACGTTTTAAGAAACTAGTAAAAAGCAAAAGTGAGAGATGGCATGCCAAGATCTTGTTGTTGTTGCAATGGTTTTTATGGTTGCTGTTGGGTCATTTGCTGTAGAATCCTCACCATCTCCAGTCTCTTCCATGGATTTTCCACTATCAAAGTCTCCATCTACTTCTTCTCCTGCTTCCTCTGCTAAATTCCCCTCCAGTAAGTCATCGTCACAATCCTCCAATAGCCCCTCTTTGTCACCATCAAAATCCGATGTTGCTCTTAGTGATAGCCCTAAACCTAGTAATGATACACTTGCACTAGCACCAGCACCCTCTAATGCCATTGAAATGAAGGCCTCGACTTGCATTGTCAGTGTTGTAACTATTGTCGGGTTTTTCCTCTTTTAAGCTTAACATGTATAAGTTAATGGAAGGCCTTGAGATGTGCTTTCTAGTTACCTTCAATTTTTGTATTAAAAAGTCATATTTATATGCAAATTAAAATTGTACTCTTGAGGCCTGAAATAAAAGTTATAATATACTTTTTGTTTTAAATAAATGTAATAATAGTGAAGAAAAACCCTTTAACCTTTTACTTTAGATAAGTGGTAATCACTAATTAAGCTTGTTTATGAATTTTCATACTTAAGCTCGAAGTTTAGCTCAATAAAGCATGTGCCTATTCAAGCTCAAGCTTATCCTAGTAATTAAGTTTGGGGTTAATAATATATATTAAAGACGAGAACATAATTTAATAATATAAAACAATTTAAAATATATATTAAAAATGAAAGGCTCGATAAGGCTCACGAGTTGTTCAAGCAGGTGTTTTTATGCTTGAATTTTTCACGATTGACAGTTAAAGCTCGGCTTGATAATTACCGAATCATGTTCGATATTTGTAGTCAAATTTTTGGTAGTGAATGCTATGTTTGAAGATGTTTGGTCAACGATCCCAAGATTGAAATGTTACTTTGGTATGCAATGTATAGAAAATAGACGGAATGATAAGTTGAATTAGATGGTGGATTAAATATGATATAGATTTTGCTATATACATGTAATGTTATTGATTTGATATGTTTTTGGTATCCTAATTCCTCATTCTATATTGTGTATTCATGTTTTGACATAGGTGACTACGAATCAAAAAGCTGTAACTTGGATGGCTATTTTTGAAACTTGAAATAGGTATGATGTCGCTAAAATTTAAACAAAAATAAAGCCCACGTCCAAACAAGCTTTCTTTCTCGCGGCAACATCGTCTCACATGACTCTTGTCACGACGTCGAGTGGCTTGAAGTAACGACGTTACAAACTTTTCGACAAATTCACGATGTGGAGGAAGTGACATCACGGCGTCAGCCCTGAGATTTTGAAACTTTACAATTAGATCCTATTTCATGCTCGTGTCATCAAAAGAGCTTTTGTATAGTCGATTAAGACTCCAATTTGATTATGTATCATTATGCAAATGTGTTGAACTTATAATTTTAGAGTTGAATGCTAATGTTAGTGAATAATTGACTGTAGCTACTCTGGCAATAAATCTGGCATCATGTAACTTAGTCCTGATGATCGGGTCAAGTGAGTGGTGTTACTCACTGGGTATTTGAGCAAAAGAAAAAAGGAGGATGAGAAGAATTTAGAAAAGAGCTTTAAAGGCTTTAGAATAAATGAAAGAAAAAAATTATAAAAATGGAAAGTAGGTTTAACCAAGTTGGCAACTTGAATATAGAAACTAAAGCCGATTTTTCCCCCAAATATTAGGTATTCTTTTAGTTTTATAAATATTTACGGAAAAACCTTTAACAAGTCTACAAGGTATCTATTCACGCATTAATAGTCATACAAGAAGGCAAGTTATGGATAAGTTCAATCATACAAATGACTCTACTGATGGAAACTCATCATTTGAGAGATCACGTAATAAGTATTAAGACTTCAGTTTTTCTGTCGTGATAATATGAACTCAAAACCCTTATTTCTTTCAATTCACTGGAACCGTTGAAGCATACAGAATATGATATATAATTAGATATTAGATAAAACATGGAAAACACAAAATATAACAAAGTCAACTGAATAACATTAATTTACTTTTAAAGTAGTATTTATTTATATTTCGAATTTAAAATAAAAATTTTATACTAATATAATATAATATAATATAAACAGTTTTAATTATATTTTATAAAATTAGCAAATTACAATTTCAAATGTTTTAATAAAACTAGAATATTTATATATTCTTACCTATTACAATAAAAAAAAGATAAACCACAGGAATTTCTATTTCATAAATCTTAATTTTTATGTCTCAACATTCAAACTAAAAAAATATACTCCTAAACTATAACCATTGAAAGGTTTTGTTATAAGTTTAAATATGACTACTAATAAATTTGGTTTAAACATTTTACAAAGAAAAATATCAGTATAAAAAAAACATTAACTACTAACTTAGATGTTGATTTCAAAAAAAAAATCTTAACAATTAGAAGTTGCACAACCTAATGAACAATAACATAAAATCTTAATATAGTATTATGATATGTTAAAGGTTCAATTTTAGTTCGTAGGAAAATAGCTTCTCTTACATACACATATTGTGTGTATATATATATCAATCGTTTAGTTAAAAAAGAAAGATAACACGTTTTAAGAAACTATTAGAAAGCAAAAGTGAAAGATGGCATGCCAAGATCTTGTTGTTGTTGCAGTGTTTTTTATGGTTGTTGTTGGGTCATTTGCTGTAGAATCCTCACCATCACCAGTCTCTTCCAAGGATTCTACACCTTCAAAGTCTCCATCTACTTCTTCTCCAGCTTCCTCCCTCAAATCCCCTCTATTAAGTCATCGTCACAATCCTCCAGTAGACCCTCTTTGTCACCATCAAAATACCATGAAAGAGCACCCAAGTCATCTCATTAAGGAGCCCCAAAGAGCTCTTCAAACTCCTCTTCCCCTAGCCCTAGAAAAAGCGAAAATCCTAAGGACAACAAAGGATACTCTTCTAAGGTTGAGTCTCCCAAGGAACTCTCATCCCCTCCTTCACCTAATTCCAATGATGAAGCTTCTGACACCCCTTCTTCTAGACCTAAAAGCAAGGGTGATGTCGCTGTTCCTGATAGCCCTAAACCTATAAATGATAGTTTGCACCAGCACCCTCTAATGACATTGAAATGAAGGCCTCGGCTTGCATTGTCAGTGCTGTAACTATTGTCGGGTTCTTCCTCTTCTAAGCTTAACATGTATAAGTTAATGGAAGGCCTCGAGATGTGCTTTCTAGTTACCTTCAATTATTGTATTAAAAAGTCTTATTTATATTCAAATTAAAATTGTACTCTTGAGGCCTGGAATAAAAGTTATAATATACTTTTTGTTTTAAATTAATGTGATAATAGTGAATAAAAACCCTTTAACTTTTGGCTTTAGATAAGTGGTAATCACTAATTAAGCTTGTTTATGAATTTTCATACTTAAGCTCGAACTTGAGCTCAATAAAACATGTGCCTATCCAAGCTCAAGCTTTTAGCCTAGTAATTAAGTTTGGGGTTAATAATATATATTAATGATGATAACATAATTTAATAATATAAAACAATTTAAAATATATATTAAAAATGAAAGGCTCGATAAGGCTCACGAGTTGTTCGAGCATGTGTTTTTTTATGCTTGAATTATTCACAATTGACAGTTAAAGCTTGGCTCGGTAATTACCGAATCAAGTTCGATTTTTTTAGTCAAATTCTTGGTAGTGAATGCTCTATTTGAAGATCTTTGGTTAACGATCCTGAGCTTGAAATGTTACTGTTATATGCAATGTATAGAAAATAGAAGGAATGGTAAGTTGAATTAGATGGTGGATTAAATATGATATAGATTTTGCTATATACACGTAATGTTATTGATTTGATATGTTTTTGGTATCCTAATTCCTCATTCTATATTGTGTATTCACGTTTTAACATAGGTGACTATGAATCAAAAAGCTGTAACTTGGATGGCTTTTTTCGAAACTTGAAATAGGTATGATGTGGCTAAAATTTAAAGAAAAAGAGAGCCTACGTCCAAACAAGCTTTCTTTCTCACCGCAACATCGTCTGACATGACTCTTGTCACGACGTCGAGTGGCTTGAAGTAACGACGTGACAAACTTTTTGGTGAATTCATGATGTGGAGGAAGTGACATCACGGCGTCAGCCCTGAGATTTTGAAGCTTTACAATTTGATCCTATTCTTTGCTCTTGTCATCAAAAGGGCTTTCGTAGACTCGATTAAGACTCCAATTTGATTATGTATCATTATGCAAATTTGTTTAACTTTAATATTTTATATTTGAATGCTCATGTTTGTGTATAATTGACTGTAGTTACTCTGGCAATAAATCTGGCATCCTGTAATTCAGTCCTGATGATCGGGTCAAGTGAGGGGTGCTATTCATTGAGTATTTGAGTAAAAGAAAAAGGGAGGATGAGAAGAATTTAGAAAAGAGCTTTAAAGGCTTTAGAATAAATGAAAGAAAAAAATTATAAAAATGGAAAGTAGGTTTAACCAAGTTGGCAACTTGAATATAGAAACTAAAGCCGATTTTTCCCCCAAATATTAGGTATTCTTTTAGTTTTATAAATATTTACGGAAAAACCTTTAACAAGTCTACAAGGTATCTATTCACGCATTAATAGTCATACAAGAAGGCAAGTTATGGATAAGTTCAATCATACAAATGACTCTACTGATGGAAACTCATCATTTGAGAGATCACGTAATAAGTATTAAGACTTCAGTTTTTCTGTCGTGATAATATGAACTCAAAACCCTTATTTCTTTCAATTCACTGGAACCGTTGAAGCATACAGAATATGATATATAATTAGATATTAGATAAAACATGGAAAACACAAAATATAACAAAGTCAACTGAATAACATTAATTTACTTTTAAAGTAGTATTTATTTATATTTCGAATTTAAAATAAAAATTTTATACTAATATAATATAATATAATATAAACAGTTTTAATTATATTTTATAAAATTAGCAAATTACAATTTCAAATGTTTTAATAAAACTAGAATATTTATATATTCTTACCTATTACAATAAAAAAAAGATAAACCACAGGAATTTCTATTTCATAAATCTTAATTTTTATGTCTCAACATTCAAACTAAAAAAATATACTCCTAAACTATAACCATTGAAAGGTTTTGTTATAAGTTTAAATATGACTACTAATAAATTTGGTTTAAACATTTTACAAAGAAAAATATCAGTATAAAAAAAACATTAACTACTAACTTAGATGTTGATTTCAAAAAAAAAATCTTAACAATTAGAAGTTGCACAACCTAATGAACAATAACATAAAATCTTAATATAGTATTATGATATGTTAAAGGTTCAATTTTAGTTCGTAGGAAAATAGCTTCTCTTACATACACATATTGTGTGTATATATATATCAATCGTTTAGTTAAAAAAGAAAGATAACACGTTTTAAGAAACTATTAGAAAGCAAAAGTGAAAGATGGCATGCCAAGATCTTGTTGTTGTTGCAGTGTTTTTTATGGTTGTTGTTGGGTCATTTGCTGTAGAATCCTCACCATCACCAGTCTCTTCCAAGGATTCTACACCTTCAAAGTCTCCATCTACTTCTTCTCCAGCTTCCTCCCTCAAATCCCCTCTATTAAGTCATCGTCACAATCCTCCAGTAGACCCTCTTTGTCACCATCAAAATACCATGAAAGAGCACCCAAGTCATCTCATTAAGGAGCCCCAAAGAGCTCTTCAAACTCCTCTTCCCCTAGCCCTAGAAAAAGCGAAAATCCTAAGGACAACAAAGGATACTCTTCTAAGGTTGAGTCTCCCAAGGAACTCTCATCCCCTCCTTCACCTAATTCCAATGATGAAGCTTCTGACACCCCTTCTTCTAGACCTAAAAGCAAGGGTGATGTCGCTGTTCCTGATAGCCCTAAACCTATAAATGATAGTTTGCACCAGCACCCTCTAATGACATTGAAATGAAGGCCTCGGCTTGCATTGTCAGTGCTGTAACTATTGTCGGGTTCTTCCTCTTCTAAGCTTAACATGTATAAGTTAATGGAAGGCCTCGAGATGTGCTTTCTAGTTACCTTCAATTATTGTATTAAAAAGTCTTATTTATATTCAAATTAAAATTGTACTCTTGAGGCCTGGAATAAAAGTTATAATATACTTTTTGTTTTAAATTAATGTGATAATAGTGAATAAAAACCCTTTAACTTTTGGCTTTAGATAAGTGGTAATCACTAATTAAGCTTGTTTATGAATTTTCATACTTAAGCTCGAACTTGAGCTCAATAAAACATGTGCCTATCCAAGCTCAAGCTTTTAGCCTAGTAATTAAGTTTGGGGTTAATAATATATATTAATGATGATAACATAATTTAATAATATAAAACAATTTAAAATATATATTAAAAATGAAAGGCTCGATAAGGCTCACGAGTTGTTCGAGCATGTGTTTTTTTATGCTTGAATTATTCACAATTGACAGTTAAAGCTTGGCTCGGTAATTACCGAATCAAGTTCGATTTTTTTAGTCAAATTCTTGGTAGTGAATGCTCTATTTGAAGATCTTTGGTTAACGATCCTGAGCTTGAAATGTTACTGTTATATGCAATGTATAGAAAATAGAAGGAATGGTAAGTTGAATTAGATGGTGGATTAAATATGATATAGATTTTGCTATATACACGTAATGTTATTGATTTGATATGTTTTTGGTATCCTAATTCCTCATTCTATATTGTGTATTCACGTTTTAACATAGGTGACTATGAATCAAAAAGCTGTAACTTGGATGGCTTTTTTCGAAACTTGAAATAGGTATGATGTGGCTAAAATTTAAAGAAAAAGAGAGCCTACGTCCAAACAAGCTTTCTTTCTCACCGCAACATCGTCTGACATGACTCTTGTCACGACGTCGAGTGGCTTGAAGTAACGACGTGACAAACTTTTTGGTGAATTCATGATGTGGAGGAAGTGACATCACGGCGTCAGCCCTGAGATTTTGAAGCTTTACAATTTGATCCTATTCTTTGCTCTTGTCATCAAAAGGGCTTTCGTAGACTCGATTAAGACTCCAATTTGATTATGTATCATTATGCAAATTTGTTTAACTTTAATATTTTATATTTGAATGCTCATGTTTGTGTATAATTGACTGTAGTTACTCTGGCAATAAATCTGGCATCCTGTAATTCAGTCCTGATGATCGGGTCAAGTGAGGGGTGCTATTCATTGAGTATTTGAGTAAAAGAAAAAGGGAGGATGAGAAAAATTTTAAAAAGAGCTTTAAAGGCTTTAGAATAAATGAAAGAAAAAAACTATAAAAAAGAAAAATAGGTCTAACCAAGTTGGCAACTTGAATATAGAAACTAAAGCCTATCTTTCCCCCAAATATTAGGCGTCCTTTTAGTTCTATAGATATTTACGGAAAAACCTTTAACAGGTCTACAAGTGATCTATTCACGCAATATCAATCATACAAGAAGGCAAGTTATGGATAAGTTCAATCATACAAATGACTCTACTGATGGAAACTCATCATTTGAGAGATCACGTAATAAGTGTTGTTACTTTAGTTTTTCTTTCGTGATAATATGAACTCAAAACCCTTGTTTTTTTCAATTCAATGGAACTATTGAAGCATAAAGAATATGATATATAATTAGATATTAGATAAGACATGGAAGATACAAAATATAAGAAAGTCAACCGAATAACCTGGATTTACTTTTAAAGTAGTATTTATTTATATTTTGAATTTAAAATAATTTTTTTATACTAATATAATATAATATAAACAGTTTTAATTATATTTTATAAAATTAGCTAATTACAATTTCAAATGTTTTAATAAAACTAGTATATTTATATATTCTTACCTATTACAATAAAAAAAAAAAGATAAACCACAGGAATTTCTATTACAATTTCAAATGTTTAAAAAACTAGTATATTTTATAAAATTAGCAAATTACAATTTCAAGGTTTCCATCCGCTTCTTTTCCAGTTTCCTCCTCCAAATCCCCTCCATTAAGTCATCGTCACAATCCTCCAGTAGCCCCTCTTTGTCACCATCAAAAACCGATGAAAGAGCACCCAAGTCATCTCATTTAGGAGCCCCACAGAGCTCTTCAAACTCCTCTTCCCCTAGCCCTAGAAAAAGCGAAAATCATAAGGACAACAGAGGATACTCTTCTGAGGTTGAGTCTCCCGAGGAACTCTCATCCCCTCCTTAATCTAATTCCAATGATGAAGTTTTTGACACCCCTTCTACTAGCCCTAAAATCAAGGGTGATGTTGCTGTTAGTGATAGCCCTAAACCTAGTAATGATTGTTTGCACCAGCATCAGCACCCTCTAATGCCATTGAAATGAAGGCCTAGACTTGCATTGTCAGTGCTGTATCTACTGTTGGGTACTTCCTCTTTTAAGCTTAACATGTATAATTTAATTGAAGGCCTTCAGATATCCTTTCTAGTTAACTTTAATTTTTGTTTTAAAAAGTCATATTTATATGCAAATTAAAATTGTACTCTTGAAGCCTGGAATAAATGTTATAATATACTTTTTGTTTTTTATTAATATAATAATAGTGAATAAAAACCCTTTAACTTTTGGCTTTAGATAAGTGGTAACCACTAATTAAGCTTGTTTATGAATTTTCATACTTAAGCTTGAACTTGAGCTCAATAAAACATGTGCCTATTCAAGCTCAAGCTTAGCCTGGTAATTAAGTTTAGGGTTAATAATATATATTAAAGACGATAAAATAATTTAATAAAATAAAATAATTTAAAATATATATTAAAAATGAAAGGCTGGATAAGGCTCACGAGTTGTTCGAGCATGTGTTTCTATGCTTGAATTTTTCACAATTGATAGTTAAAGCTCGGCTCGATAATTACCGAATCAAGTTCGATTTTTTTAGTCAAATTCTTGGTAGTGAATGCTCTGTTTGAAGATGTTTGGTTAATGATCCTAAACTTTAAATGTTACTTCGATATGCAGCGTATAGAAAATAGACGGAATGGTAAGTTGAATTAGATGGTGGATTAAATATGATATAGATTTTGCTATATACACGTAATGTTATTGATTTTATATGTTTTTGGTATCCTAATTCCTCATTCTATATTGTGTATTCACGTTTTGACATAGGTGACTATGAATCAAAAAGCTGTACCTTGGATTGATTTTTTCGAAACTTGAATTAGGTATGATGTGGCTAAAAGTTAAAGAAAAGTAGAGCCCACGTCCAAACAAGCTTTTTTTCTCGCCACAACATCGTCTGACATGACTCTTGTCATGACGTCGACTGGCTTGACGAAACGAAGTGACAAACTTTTTGGTGAATTCACGATGCGGTGGAAGTGACGTCACGGCATCAGCCCTGAGATTTTGAAACTTTACAATTTGATCCTATTGCATGCTCATGTCATCAAAAGAGCTTTCGTAGACTCGATTAAGACTCCAATTTCATTATGTATCACAATGCAAATATGTTTAACTTATAATTTTATATTTGCATGCTCATGTTACTGTATCATTGACTATAGTTGTTCCGGCAATGAATATGGCATCCCGTAACTCAGCCCTGATGATCGGGTCGAGTGAGGGATGTTACTCACTGGGTATTTGAGCAAAAGAAAAGGGGAGGATGAGAAGAATTTAGAAAAGAGCTTTAAAGGCTTTAGAATAAATGAAAGAAAAAAAATTATAAAAAAGAAAAATAGGTGTAACCAAGGAATATAGAAATTAAAGCCCATTTTTCCCTGAAATATTACGCGATCTTTTACCTCTTTAGATATTTACTAAAAAACCCTTTAACAGGTCTACAAGTGATCTATTCACCCAATATCAGTCATACAAGAAGGAAAGTTACGGATAAGTTCAATCATACCAATGAATCTACTGATTGAAACTCATCATTTGAGAGATCATGTAATAAGTATTGAGACTTCAGTTTTTCTTTCGTGATAATATGAACTCAAAACCGTTGTTTCTTTCCATTCAATGGAACCGTTGAAGCATAAAGAATATGATATATAATTAGATATTAGATAAGACATGGAAGAGACAAAATATAAGAAAGTCAACTGAATAACCTGGATTTACTTTTAAAGTAGTATTTATTTATATTTTGAATTTAAAATAAAAATTTTATACTAATATAATATAAAATAAACAATTTTTAATATATTTTACAAAATTACCAAATTATAAATTCAAGTGTTTTAATAAAACTAGTATATATATTTACATATTGTTACCTATTAGAATAAAAAAAAAAGATAACCACAGGAATCGATTTCAGGAATCTTAATTTTTTCGTCTCAACATTCAAACTAAAAAATATACTCTTAAACTATAACCATTGAAAGGTTTTGTTATAAGTTTAAATATGATTACTAATAAATTTGGTTTAACTCATAATTTACAAAGAAAAATATCAGTATAAACAAACATTAATTACAAACATAGATGTTTATTTCAAAAAGAAATCTTAACAATTAGTAGTTACACAAGCCTAATAAACAATAACACAAAATCTTAATATAGTATTATGATATGTTAAAGGTTCAATTTTAGTTCATAGGAAAATAACTTCTCTTACGAACACATATTGTGTGTATATATTTAAAAATCTTTTAGAAAGAAAAAAAAGATAATACGTTTTAAGAAACTATTAGAAAGCAAAAGTGAAAGATGGCATACCAAGATCTTGTTGTTGTTGAAGTGTTTTTCATGGTTGTTGTTGGGTCATTTGCTGCAAAATCCTCACCATCACCAGTCTCTTCCAAGGATTCTTCACCATCAAAGCCTCCATCTGCCTCCTCTCCAGATTCGTCCCTTAATTCCCCCTCCATTAAGTCATCGTCACAATCCTCCAGTAGCCCCACTTTATCACCATCAAAATCCGATGAAGGAGCACCCAGTTCATCCCATTCAGGAGCCCCAAAGATCTCTTCAAACTCCTATTCCCCTAACCTTAGTAAAAGCGAAAATCCTAAGGACAACCAAGGATACCCTTCTGAGGTTGAGTCTCCTGAGGAACTCTCATCCCCTCCTTCACCTACTTCCAATGATGAAATTTCTGACTCCCCTTCTTCTTTCCCTAAAATCATTGGTGATGTTGCAGTTAGTGATAGCCCTAAACCTAGTAATGATAGTCTTGCACCAGCACTAGCACCCTCTAATGCCATTGAAATGAAGGCCTCGACTTGCATTGTCGGTGTTGTAACTATTCTGGGTTCTTCCTCTTTTAAGCTTAGCATGTATAAGTTAATGGAAGGCCTTGAGATGTGCTTTCTAGTTACCTTCAATTTTTGTTTCAAAAAGTCATATTTATATGCAAATTAAAATTGTACTCTTGAGGCCTGAAATAAAAGTTATAATATACTTTTTGTTTTAAATTAAAGTAATAATAGTGAATAAAAACCCTTTAACTTTTGGCTTTAGATAAGTGGTAATCACTAATTAAGCTTGTTTACGAATTTTCATACTTAAGCTTGAACTTGTGTTCAAAAAAGAATGTGCCTATTCAAGCTCAAGCTTAGCCTAGTAATTAAGTTTAGGATTAATAATATATATTAAAGACAATAACATAATTTAATAATATAAAATAATTTAAAATGTATATTAAAAATGAAAGGTTGGATAAGGCTCACGAGTTGTTCGAGCAAGCGTTTCTAGGCTTGAATTTTTCACGATTAATAGTTAAAGCTCGGCTCGATAATTACCGAATCAAGTTTGAATTTTTTTAGTCAAATTCTTGGTAATGAATGCTCTGTTTGAAGATGTTTGGTTAACCATCCTAAGCTTGAAATGTTACTTTGATATGCAATATATAGAAAATAGACAGAATGGTAAGTTGAATTAGATGGTGGATTAAATATGATATAGATTTTGCTATATACATGTAAAGTTATTGATTAGATATGTTCTTCGTATCCTAATACCTCATTCTACATTTTGAATTCATGTTTTCACATAGGTGACTATGAATCAAAAAGGTGTAACATGGATGGCTATTTTCGAAACTTGAAATCAGTATGATGTGGCTACAATTTAAACAAAAAATAGATCCCACGTTCAGACAAGCATTCTTTCTCATCGAAACATCGTTCTATATGACTCATGTCGCGACGTCGAGTGGCTAGAAGTAACGACATGACAAACCTTTTGGTGAATTCACGATGTGGAGGAAGTGACGTCTCGACGTCAGCCCTGAGATTTTGAAACTTTACAATTTGATCCTATTTCATGCTCGTGTCATCAAAATAGATTTCGTAGACTCGATTAAGACTCCCAATTGATTATGTATCATAATGAAAATGTGTTTAACTTATAATTATATATTTGAATGCTCAAGTTACTGTATAATTGACTGTAGTTATTTTGACAATAAATGTGACATCCTTTAACTCAACCCTGATGATCGGGTCGAGTGAGGGGTGTTACTCACTAGTTATTTGAGCAAAAGAAAAGGGGAGGATGAGAAGAATTTAAAAAAGAGCTTTAAAGGCTTTAGAATAAATGAAACAAAAGCCTATTTTTCCCCCAAATATAAAAAGGAAAATAGGTTTAACCAAGTTGGCAACTTTAATATAGAAACTAAAGCCCATTTTCCCCCCAAATATTAGGCGTTCTTTTAGTTCTATAGATATTTACGAAAAAAACCATTAACATGTCAACAAGTGAACTATTCACTTATTATCAATCATACAAGAAGGCAAGTTATGGACAAGTTCAATCATACAAATGACTTTACTGATGGAAACTCATCATTTGAGAGATCATGTAATAAGTATTGAGACTTGAGTTTTTCTTTCATGATAATATGAACTCAAAACCCTTGTTTCTTTCCATTCAATGGAACCGTTGAAGCATACAGAATATGAAATATAATTAGATAATAGATAAGACGTGGAAGAGACAAAATATAACAAAGTCAATCGAATAACATGAATTTTCTTTTAAAGTAGTATTTATTTATATTTTGAATTTAAAATAAAAATTTTATACTAATATAATATAATATAAACAGTTTTAAATATATTTTATGGAATTACCAAATTATAATTTCAAATATTTAGTAAAACTAGTATATTTATATATTGTTACCTATTAGAATAAAAAAAAGATAAACGATAGAAATTTCTATTTCATAAATCTTAATTTTTACGTCTCAACATTCAAACTAAAAAAATTTTACTCTTAAACTATAACCATTGAAAAGTTTTGTTATAAGTTTAAATGTGATTAATAATAAATTTAGTTTAATTCACATTTTACAAAGAAAAATATTAGTATAAACAAACATTAACTACTAACTTAGATGTTGATTTCAAAACAAAAAATCTTAACAATTAGAAGTTACACAAGCCTAATAAAGAATAACACAAAATCTTAATATAGTATTATGATACGTTAAAGGTTCAATTTTAGTTCATAGGAAAATAACATCTCTTACAAACACATATTGTGTGTATATATATATCAATCATTTAGTAAAAAAAAATATAACACGTTTTAAGAAACTATTAGAAAGCAAAAGTGAAAGATGGCATGCCAAGATCTTGTTGTTGTTGCAGTGTTTTTTATGGTTGTTGTTAGGTCATTCGCTATAGAATCCTCACCATCACCAATCTCTTCCAAGGATTCTTCACCTTCAAAGTCTCCATCTGCTACTTCTCCAGCTTTCTCCCCCAAATCTCCCTTCATTAAGTCATCATCACAATCCTCCAATAGCCCCACTTTATCACCATCAAAATCCGATGAAGGAGCACCCAATTCATCCCATTCAGGAGCCCCAAAGATCTCTTCAAACTCCTATTCCCCTAACCTTAGTAAAAGCGAAAATCCTAAGGACAACCAAGGATACCCTTCTGAGGTTGAGTCTCCTGAGGAACTCTCATCCCCTCCTTCACCTACTTCCAATGATGAAATTTCTGACTCCCCTTCTTCTTTCCCTAAAATCATTGGTGATGTTGCAGTTAGTGATAGCCCTAAACCTAGTAATGATAGTCTTGCACCAGCACTAGCACCCTCTAATGCCATTGAAATGAAGGCCTCGACTTGCATTGTCGGTGTTGTAACTATTCTGGGTTCTTCCTCTTTTATGCTTAGCATGTATAAGTTAATGGAAGGCCTTGAGATGTGCTTTCTAGTTACCTTCAATTTTTGTTTCAAAAAGTCATATTTATATGCAAATTAAAATTGTACTCTTGAGGCCTGAAATAAAAGTTATAATATACTTTTTGTTTTAAATTAAAGTAATAATAGTGAATAAAAACCCTTTAACTTTTGGCTTTAGATAAGTGGTAATCACTAATTAAGCTTGTTTACGAATTTTCATACTTAAGCTTGAACTTGTGTTCAAAAAAGAATGTGCCTATTCAAGCTCAAGCTTAGCCTAGTAATTAAGTTTAGGATTAATAATATATATTAAAGACAATAAAATAATTTAATAATATAAAATAATTTAAAATGTATATTAAAAATGAAAGGTTGGATAAGGCTCACGAGTTGTTCGAGCAAGCGTTTCTAGGCTTGAATTTTTCACGATTAATAGTTAAAGCTCGGCTCGATAATTATCGAATCAAGTTTGAATTTTTTTAGTCAAATTCTTGGTAATGAATGCTCTGTTTGAAGATGTTTGGTTAACCATCCTAAGCTTGAAATGTTACTTTGATATGCAATATATAGAAAATAGACAGAATGGTAAGTTGAATTAGATGGTGGATTAAATATGATATAGATTTTGCTATATACATGTAAAGTTATTGATTAGATATGTTCTTCGTATCCTAATACCTCATTCTACATTTTGAATTCATGTTTTCACATAGGTGACTATGAATCAAAAAGGTGTAACATGGATTGCTATTTTCGAAACTTGAAATCAGTATGATGTGGCTACAATTTAAACAAAAAATAGATCCCACGTTCAGACAAGCATTCTTTCTCATCGAAACATCGTTCTATATGACTCATGTCGCGACGTCGAGTGGCTAGAAGTAACGACATGACAAACCTTTTGGTGAATTCACGATGTGGAGGAAGTGACGTCTCGACGTCAGCCCTGAGATTTTGAAACTTTACAATTTGATCCTATTTCATGCTCGTGTCATCAAAATAGATTTCGTAGACTCGATTAAGACTCCCAATTGATTATGTATCATAATGAAAATGTGTTTAACTTATAATTATATATTTGAATGCTCAAGTTACTGTATAATTGACTGTAGTTATTTTGACAATAAATGTGACATCCTTTAACTCAACCCTGATGATCGGGTCGAGTGAGGGGTGTTACTCACTAGTTATTTGAGCAAAAGAAAAGGGGAGGATGAGAAGAATTTAAAAAAGAGCTTTAAAGGCTTTAGAATAAATGAAACAAAAGCCTATTTTTCCCCCAAATATAAAAAGGAAAATAGTTTTAACCAAGTTGGCAACTTTAATATAGAAACTAAAGCCCATTTTCCCCCCAAATATTAGGCGTTCTTTTAGTTCTATAGATATTTACGAAAAAAACCATTAACATGTCAACAAGTGAACTATTCACTTATTATCAATCATACAAGAAGGCAAGTTATGGACAAGTTCAATCATACAAATGACTTTACTGATGGAAACTCATCATTTGAGAGATCATGTAATAAGTATTGAGACTTGAGTTTTTCTTTCATGATAATATGAACTCAAAACCCTTGTTTCTTTCCATTCAATGGAACCGTTGAAGCATACAGAATATGAAATATAATTAGATAATAGATAAGACGTGGAAGAGACAAAATATAACAAAGTCAATCGAATAACATGAATTTTCTTTTAAAGTAGTATTTATTTATATTTTGAATTTAAAATAAAAATTTTATACTAATATAATATAATATAAACAGTTTTAAATATATTTTATGGAATTACCAAATTATAATTTCAAATATTTAGTAAAACTAGTATATTTATATATTGTTACCTATTAGAATAAAAAAAAGATAAACGATAGAAATTTCTATTTCATAAATCTTAATTTTTACGTCTCAACATTCAAACTAAAAAAATTTTACTCTTAAACTATAACCATTGAAAAGTTTTGTTATAAGTTTAAATGTGATTAATAATAAATTTAGTTTAATTCACATTTTACAAAGAAAAATATTAGTATAAACAAACATTAACTACTAACTTAGATGTTGATTTCAAAACAAAAAATCTTAACAATTAGAAGTTACACAAGCCTAATAAAGAATAACACAAAATCTTAATATAGTATTATGATACGTTAAAGGTTCAATTTTAGTTCATAGGAAAATAACATCTCTTACAAACACATATTGTGTGTATATATATATCAATCTTTTAGTAAAAAAAAATATAACACGTTTTAAGAAACTATTAGAAAGCAAAAGTGAAAGATGGCATGCCAAGATCTTGTTGTTGTTGCAGTGTTTTTTATGGTTGTTGTTAGGTCATTCGCTATAGAATCCTCACCATCACCAATCTCTTCCAAGGATTCTTCACCTTCAAAGTCTCCATCTGCTACTTCTCCAGCTTTCTCCCCCAAATCCCCCTTCATTAAGTCATCATCACAATCCTCCAATAGCCCCTCTTTGTCACCATCAAAATCTGATGAAGGAGGACCCAAGTCATCTCATTCAGGAGCCCCAATGAGCTCTTCAAACTCCTCTTCTCCTAGCCCTAGTAAAAGTGAAAATCTTGAGGACAATAAAGGATACTCTTCTGAGGTTGAGTCTCCCGAGGAACTCTCAACCCCTCCTTCACCTACTTCCAATGAGGAAGTTTCTGACTCCTCTTCTTCTAGCCCTAAAAGCACTGGTGATGTTGCTACTAGTGATAGCCCTAAACCTAGTAATGATAGTCTTGCACCAGCACTAACACCCTCTAATGCCATTGAAATGAAGGCCTCGACTTGCATTGTCAGTGTTGTAACTATTGTCGGGTTCTTCCTCTTTTAAGCTTAACATGTATAAGTTAATGGAAGGCCTTGAGATGTGCTTTCTGGTTACCTTTAATTTTTGTTTTAAAAAGTCATATTTAATTGCAAATTAAAATTGTACTCTTGAGGCCCGAAATAATGTTATAATATACTTTTTGTTTTAAATTAAAGTAATAATAGTGAATAAAAACCCTTTAACTTTTGGCTTTAGATAAGTGGTAATCACTAATTAAGCTTGTTTACGAATTTTCATACTTAAGCTTGAACTTGTGTTCAAAAAAGAATGTGCCTATTCAAGCTCAAGCTTAGCCTAGTAATTAAGTTTAGGATTAATAATATATATTAAAGACAATAAAATAATTTAATAATATAAAATAATTTAAAATGTATATTAAAAATGAAAGGTTGGATAAGGCTCACGAGTTGTTCGAGCAAGCGTTTCTAGGCTTGAATTTTTCACGATTAATAGTTAAAGCTCGGCTCGATAATTACCGAATCAAGTTTGAATTTTTTTAGTCAAATTCTTGGTAATGAATGCTCTGTTTGAAGATGTTTGGTTAACCATCCTAAGCTTGAAATGTTACTTTGATATGCAATATATAGAAAATAGACAGAATGGTAAGTTGAATTAGATGGTGGATTAAATATGATATAGATTTTGCTATATACATGTAAAGTTATTGATTAGATATGTTCTTCGTATCCTAATACCTCATTCTACATTTTGAATTCATGTTTTCACATAGGTGACTATGAATCAAAAAGGTGTAACATGGATTGCTATTTTCGAAACTTGAAATCAGTATGATGTGGCTACAATTTAAACAAAAAATAGATCCCACGTTCAGACAAGCATTCTTTCTCATCGAAACATCGTTCTATATGACTCATGTCGCGACGTCGAGTGGCTAGAAGTAACGACATGACAAACCTTTTGGTGAATTCACGATGTGGAGGAAGTGACGTCTCGACGTCAGCCCTGAGATTTTGAAACTTTACAATTTGATCCTATTTCATGCTCGTGTCATCAAAATAGATTTCGTAGACTCGATTAAGACTCCCAATTGATTATGTATCATAATGAAAATGTGTTTAACTTATAATTATATATTTGAATGCTCAAGTTACTGTATAATTGACTGTAGTTATTTTGACAATAAATGTGACATCCTTTAACTCAACCCTGATGATCGGGTCGAGTGAGGGGTGTTACTCATTAGTTATTTGAGCAAAAGAAAAGGGGAGGATGAGAAGAATTTAAAAAAGAGCTTTAAAGGCTTTAGAATAAATGAAACAAAAGCCTATTTTTCCCCCAAATATAAAAAGGAAAATAGTTTTAACCAAGTTGGCAACTTTAATATAGAAACTAAAGCCCATTTTCCCCCCAAATATTAGGCGTTCTTTTAGTTCTATAGATATTTACGAAAAAAACCATTAACATGTCAACAAGTGAACTATTCACTTATTATCAATCATACAAGAAGGCAAGTTATGGACAAGTTCAATCATACAAATGACTTTACTGATGGAAACTCATCATTTGAGAGATCATGTAATAAGTATTGAGACTTGAGTTTTTCTTTCATGATAATATGAACTCAAAACCCTTGTTTCTTTCCATTCAATGGAACCGTTGAAGCATACAGAATATGAAATATAATTAGATAATAGATAAGACGTGGAAGAGACAAAATATAACAAAGTCAATCGAATAACATGAATTTTCTTTTAAAGTAGTATTTATTTATATTTTGAATTTAAAATAAAAATTTTATACTAATATAATATAATATAAACAGTTTTAAATATATTTTATGGAATTACCAAATTATAATTTCAAATATTTAGTAAAACTAGTATATTTATATATTGTTACCTATTAGAATAAAAAAAAGATAAACGATAGAAATTTCTATTTCATAAATCTTAATTTTTACGTCTCAACATTCAAACTAAAAAAATTTTACTCTTAAACTATAACCATTGAAAAGTTTTGTTATAAGTTTAAATGTGATTAATAATAAATTTAGTTTAATTCACATTTTACAAAGAAAAATATTAGTATAAACAAACATTAACTACTAACTTAGATGTTGATTTCAAAACAAAAAATCTTAACAATTAGAAGTTACACAAGCCTAATAAAGAATAACACAAAATCTTAATATAGTATTATGATACGTTAAAGGTTCAATTTTAGTTCATAGGAAAATAACATCTCTTACAAACACATATTGTGTGTATATATATATCAATCTTTTAGTAAAAAAAAATATAACACGTTTTAAGAAACTATTAGAAAGCAAAAGTGAAAGATGGCATGCCAAGATCTTGTTGTTGTTGCAGTGTTTTTTATGGTTGTTGTTAGGTCATTCGCTATAGAATCCTCACCATCACCAATCTCTTCCAAGGATTCTTCACCTTCAAAGTCTCCATCTGCTACTTCTCCAGCTTTCTCCCCCAAATCCCCCTTCATTAAGTCATCATCACAATCCTCCAATAGCCCCTCTTTGTCACCATCAAAATCTGATGAAGGAGGACCCAAGTCATCTCATTCAGGAGCCCCAATGAGCTCTTCAAACTCCTCTTCTCCTAGCCCTAGTAAAAGTGAAAATCTTGAGGACAATAAAGGATACTCTTCTGAGGTTGAGTCTCCCGAGGAACTCTCAACCCCTCCTTCACCTACTTCCAATGAGGAAGTTTCTGACTCCTCTTCTTCTAGCCCTAAAAGCACTGGTGATGTTGCTACTAGTGATAGCCCTAAACCTAGTAATGATAGTCTTGCACCAGCACTAACACCCTCTAATGCCATTGAAATGAAGGCCTCGACTTGCATTGTCAGTGTTGTAACTATTGTCGGGTTCTTCCTCTTTTAAGCTTAACATGTATAAGTTAATGGAAGGCCTTGAGATGTGCTTTCTGGTTACCTTTAATTTTTGTTTTAAAAAGTCATATTTAATTGCAAATTAAAATTGTACTCTTGAGGCCCGAAATAATGTTATAATATACTTTTTGTTTTAAATTAAAGTAATAATAGTGAATAAAAACCCTTTAACTTTTGGCTTTAGATAAGTGGTAATCACTAATTAAGCTTGTTTACGAATTTTCATACTTAAGCTTGAACTTGTGTTCAAAAAAGAATGTGCCTATTCAAGCTCAAGCTTAGCCTAGTAATTAAGTTTAGGATTAATAATATATATTAAAGACAATAAAATAATTTAATAATATAAAATAATTTAAAATGTATATTAAAAATGAAAGGTTGGATAAGGCTCACGAGTTGTTCGAGCAAGCGTTTCTAGGCTTGAATTTTTCACGATTAATAGTTAAAGCTCGGCTCGATAATTACCGAATCAAGTTTGAATTTTTTTAGTCAAATTCTTGGTAATGAATGCTCTGTTTGAAGATGTTTGGTTAACCATCCTAAGCTTGAAATGTTACTTTGATATGCAATATATAGAAAATAGACAGAATGGTAAGTTGAATTAGATGGTGGATTAAATATGATATAGATTTTGCTATATACATGTAAAGTTATTGATTAGATATGTTCTTCGTATCCTAATACCTCATTCTACATTTTGAATTCATGTTTTCACATAGGTGACTATGAATCAAAAAGGTGTAACATGGATTGCTATTTTCGAAACTTGAAATCAGTATGATGTGGCTACAATTTAAACAAAAAATAGATCCCACGTTCAGACAAGCATTCTTTCTCATCGAAACATCGTTCTATATGACTCATGTCGCGACGTCGAGTGGCTAGAAGTAACGACATGACAAACCTTTTGGTGAATTCACGATGTGGAGGAAGTGACGTCTCGACGTCAGCCCTGAGATTTTGAAACTTTACAATTTGATCCTATTTCATGCTCGTGTCATCAAAATAGATTTCGTAGACTCGATTAAGACTCCCAATTGATTATGTATCATAATGAAAATGTGTTTAACTTATAATTATATATTTGAATGCTCAAGTTACTGTATAATTGACTGTAGTTATTTTGACAATAAATGTGACATCCTTTAACTCAACCCTGATGATCGGGTCGAGTGAGGGGTGTTACTCATTAGTTATTTGAGCAAAAGAAAAGGGGAGGATGAGAAGAATTTAAAAAAGAGCTTTAAAGGCTTTAGAATAAATGAAACAAAAGCCTATTTTTCCCCCAAATATAAAAAGGAAAATAGTTTTAACCAAGTTGGCAACTTTAATATAGAAACTAAAGCCCATTTTCCCCCCAAATATTAGGCGTTCTTTTAGTTCTATAGATATTTACGAAAAAAACCATTAACATGTCAACAAGTGAACTATTCACTTATTATCAATCATACAAGAAGGCAAGTTATGGACAAGTTCAATCATACAAATGACTTTACTGATGGAAACTCATCATTTGAGAGATCATGTAATAAGTATTGAGACTTGAGTTTTTCTTTCATGATAATATGAACTCAAAACCCTTGTTTCTTTCCATTCAATGGAACCGTTGAAGCATACAGAATATGAAATATAATTAGATAATAGATAAGACGTGGAAGAGACAAAATATAACAAAGTCAATCGAATAACATGAATTTTCTTTTAAAGTAGTATTTATTTATATTTTGAATTTAAAATAAAAATTTTATACTAATATAATATAATATAAACAGTTTTAAATATATTTTATGGAATTACCAAATTATAATTTCAAATATTTAGTAAAACTAGTATATTTATATATTGTTACCTATTAGAATAAAAAAAAGATAAACGATAGAAATTTCTATTTCATAAATCTTAATTTTTACGTCTCAACATTCAAACTAAAAAAATTTTACTCTTAAACTATAACCATTGAAAAGTTTTGTTATAAGTTTAAATGTGATTAATAATAAATTTAGTTTAATTCACATTTTACAAAGAAAAATATTAGTATAAACAAACATTAACTACTAACTTAGATGTTGATTTCAAAACAAAAAATCTTAACAATTAGAAGTTACACAAGCCTAATAAAGAATAACACAAAATCTTAATATAGTATTATGATACGTTAAAGGTTCAATTTTAGTTCATAGGAAAATAACATCTCTTACAAACAAATATTGTGTGTATATATATATCAATCTTTTAGTAAAAAAAAATATAACACGTTTTAAGAAACTATTAGAAAGCAAAAGTGAAAGATGGCATGCCAAGATCTTGTTGTTGTTGCAGTGTTTTTTATGGTTGTTGCTGGGTCATTTGCTATAGAATCCTCACCATCACCAATCTCTTCCAAGGATTCTTCACCTTCAAAGTCTCCATCTGTTTCTTCTCCAACTTTCTCCCCCAAATCCCCCTTCATTAAGTCATCATCACAATCCTGCAATAGACCCTCTTTGTCACCATCAAAATCCGATGAAGGAGGACCCAAGTCATCTCATTCAGGAGCCCCAAAGAGCTCTTCAAACTCCTCTTCTCCTAGACCTAGTAAAAGTGAAAATCTTGAGGACAACAAAGGATACACTTCTGAGGCTGAGTATCCCGAGGAGCTCTCATCCCCTCCTTCACCTACTTCCAATGAGGAAGTTTCTGACTCCACTTCTTCTAGCCCTAAAAGCACTGGTGATGTTGCTATTAGTGATAGTCCTAAACCTAGTAATGATAGTCTTGCACCAGCACCAACACCCTCTAATGCCATTGAAATGAAGGCCTCGACTTGCATTGTCAGTGTTGTAACTATTGTCAGGTTCTTCCTCTTTTAAGCTTAACATGTATAAGTTAATGGAAGGCCTTGAGATGTGCTTTCTAGTTACCTTTAATTTTTGTTTTAAAAGGTCATATTTAAATGCAAATTAAAATTGTACTCCTGAGGCCTGAAATAAAAGTTATAATATACTTTTTGTTTTAAATTAAAGTAATAATAGTGAATAAAAACCCTTTAACTTTTGGCTTTAGATAAGTGGTAATCACTAGTTAAGCTTGTCTATGAATTTTCATACTTAAGCTCGAACTTGAGCTCAATAAAGCATGTGCCTATTCAAGCTCAAGCTTAGCCTAGTAATTAAGTTTAGGGTTAATAATATATATTGAAGACGATAACATAATTTCATAATATAAAATAATTTAAAATATATATTAAAAATGAAAGGCTGGGTATGGCTCACGAGTTGTTCGAGCATGTGTTTCTATGCTTGAATTTTTCACGATTGACAATTAAAGCTCGGCTCTATAATTATTGAATCAAGTTCGATTTTTTTAGTCAAATTCTTGGTACTGAATGCTCTATTTGAAGATGTTTGGTTAATGATCCTAAGCTTGAAATGTTACTTTGATATGCAATGTATAGAAAATAGACGGAATGGTAAGTTGAACTAGATGGTCGATTAAATATGATATGGATTTTGCTGTATACATGTAATGTTATTGATTTGATATGTTTTTCGTATCCTAATACCTCATTCTATATTGTGTACTCATGTTTTGACATAGGTGACTATGAATCAAAATGGTGTAACTTGGATGGCAATTTTTGAAACTTGAAATAAGTATCATGTGCGTAAAATTTAAACAAAAATAGAGCCCATGTTCGGACAAGCTTTCTTTCTCATCCCAACATCGTCCGACATGACTCATGTCGCGATGTCGAGTGGCTTGAAGTAATG
Source organism: Kokia cookei (assembly GCA_039519145.1). NCBI lineage: Eukaryota > Viridiplantae > Streptophyta > Magnoliopsida > Malvales > Malvaceae > Kokia > Kokia cookei. The sequence continues at coordinate 44,268,163 of CM076903.1, forward strand.
ACATGACAAACTTTTTGGCGAATTCACGATGTGGAGGAAAAGACGTCACAGTGTCAGCCTTGAGATTTTGAAACTTTGCAATTTGATCCTATTCCATGCTTGTGTCATCAAAAGAGCTTTCGTAGACTTGATTAAGACTCCAATTTGATTATGTATGTGTTTTACTTATAATTTTATATTTGAATGCTCAGGTTAATGTATAATTGACTATAGTTGCTCTAGCAATGAATGTGGCATCCTGTAACTCAGCGCTGATGATCGGGTCGAGTGAGGGGTGTTACTTACTGGGTATTTGAGCAAAAGAAAAGGAGAGGATGAGAAGAATTTAAAAAATAGCATTAAAGGCTTTAGAGTAAATGAAAGAAAAAAATTATAAAAAAGGAAAATAGGTCTAACCAAGTTGGCAACTTGAATATAGAAACTAAAGCCCATTTTTCCCTGAAATATTATGCGTTCTTTTAGATCTATAGATATTTAAGAAAAAACCTTTAACATGTCTAGAAGTGATCTATTCACGCATTATCAATCATACAAGAAGGAAAGTTATGGATAAGTTCAATCATACAAATGACTTTACTGATGGAAACTCATCATTTGAGAGATCATGTAATAAGTATTGAGACTTCAGTTTTTCTTTCGTGATAATATGAACTCAAAACCCTTGTTTATTTCCATTCAATGGAACTGTTGAAGCATACAGAATATGAAATATAATTAGATAATAGATAAGATGTGGAAGAGACAAAATATACCAAAGTCAACCGAATAACCTGAATTTTCTTTTAAAGTAGTATTTATTTATATTTTGAATTTAAAATAAAAAATTTATACTAATATAATATAATATAAACAGTTTTAAATATATTTTATGAAATTACCAAATTATAATTTCAAATATTTAGTATAACTAGTATATTTATATATTGTTACCTATTAGAATAAAAAAAAGATAAACGATAGAAATTTCTATTTCATAAATCTTAATTTTTACGTCTCAACATTCAAACTAAAAAAATTTTACTCTTAAACTATAACCATTGAAAAGTTTTGTTATAAGTTTAAATGTGATTAATAATAAATTTAGTTTAATTCACATTTTACAAAGAAAAATATTAGTATAAAAAAACATTAACTACTAACTTAGATGTTGATTTCAAAACAAAAAATCTTAACAATTAGAAGTTACACAAGCCTAATAAAGAATAACACAAAATCTTAATATAGTATTATGATACGTTAAAGGTTCAATTTTAGTTCATAGGAAAATAACATCTCTTACAAACACATATTGTGTGTATATATATATCAATCTTTTAGTAAAAAAAAATATAACACGTTTTAAGAAACTATTAGAAAGCAAAAGTGAAAGATGGCATGCCAAGATCTTGTTGTTGTTGCAGTGTTTTTTATGGTTGTTGTTAGGTCATTTGCTATAGAATCCTCACCATCACCAATCTCTTCCAAGGATTCTTCACCTTCAAAGTCTCCATCTGCTACTTCTCCAGCTTTCTCCCCCAAATCCCCCTTCATTAAGTCATCATCACAATCCTCCAATAGCCCCTCTTTGTCACCATCAAAATCCGATGAAGGAGGACCCAAGTCATCTCATTCAGGAGCCCCAATGAGCTCTTCAAACTCCTCTTCTCCTAGCCCTAGTAAAAGTGAAAATCTTGAGGACAATAAAGGATACTCTTCTGAGGTTGAGTCTCCCGAGGAACTCTCAACCCCTCCTTCACCTACTTCCAATGAGGAAGTTTCTGACTCCTCTTCTTCTAGCCCTAAAAGCACTGGTGATGTTGCTACTAGTGATAGCCCTAAACCTAGTAATGATAGTCTTGCACCAGCACTAACACCCTCTAATGCCATTGAAATGAAGGCCTCGACTTGCATTGTCAGTGTTGTAACTATTGTCGGGTTCTTCCTCTTTTAAGCTTAACATGTATAAGTTAATGGAAGGCCTTGAGATGTGCTTTCTGGTTACCTTTAATTTTTGTTTTAAAAAGTCATATTTAATTGCAAATTAAAATTGTACTCTTGAGGCCCGAAATAATGTTATAATATACTTTTTGTTTTAAATTAAAGTAATAATAGTGAATAAAAACCCTTTAACTTTTGGCTTTAGATAAGTGGTAATCACTAATTAAGCTTGTTTACGAATTTTCATACTTAAGCTTGAACTTGTGTTCAAAAAAGAATGTGCCTATTCAAGCTCAAGCTTAGCCTAGTAATTAAGTTTAGGATTAATAATATATATTAAAGACAATAACATAATTTAATAATATAAAATAATTTAAAATGTATATTAAAAATGAAAGGTTGGATAAGGCTCACGAGTTGTTCGAGCAAGCGTTTCTAGGCTTGAATTTTTCACGATTAATAGTTAAAGCTCGGCTCGATAATTACCGAATCAAGTTTGAATTTTTTTAGTCAAATTCTTGGTAATGAATGCTCTGTTTGAAGATGTTTGGTTAACCATCCTAAGCTTGAAATGTTACTTTGATATGCAATATATAGAAAATAGACAGAATGGTAAGTTGAATTAGATGGTGGATTAAATATGATATAGATTTTGCTATATACATGTAAAGTTATTGATTAGATATGTTCTTCGTATCCTAATACCTCATTCTACATTTTGAATTCATGTTTTCACATAGGTGACTATGAATCAAAAAGGTGTAACATGGATGGCTATTTTCGAAACTTGAAATCAGTATGATGTGGCTACAATTTAAACAAAAAATAGATCCCACGTTCAGACAAGCATTCTTTCTCATCGAAACATCGTTCTATATGACTCATGTCGCGACGTCGAGTGGCTAGAAGTAACGACATGACAAACCTTTTGGTGAATTCACGATGTGGAGGAAGTGACGTCTCGACGTCAGCCCTGAGATTTTGAAACTTTACAATTTGATCCTATTTCATGCTCGTGTCATCAAAATAGATTTCGTAGACTCGATTAAGACTCCCAATTGATTATGTATCATAATGAAAATGTGTTTAACTTATAATTATATATTTGAATGCTCAAGTTACTGTATAATTGACTGTAGTTATTTTGACAATAAATGTGACATCCTTTAACTCAACCCTGATGATCGGGTCGAGTGAGGGGTGTTACTCACTAGTTATTTGAGCAAAAGAAAAGGGGAGGATGAGAAGAATTTAAAAAAGAGCTTTTAAGGCTTTAGAATAAATGAAACAAAAGCCTATTTTTCCCCCAAATATAAAAAGGAAAATAGGTTTAACCAAGTTGGCAACTTTAATATAGAAACTAAAGCCCATTTTCCCCCCAAATATTAGGCGTTCTTTTAGTTCTATAGATATTTACGAAAAAAACCATTAACATGTCAACAAGTGAACTATTCACTTATTATCAATCATACAAGAAGGCAAGTTATGGACAAGTTCAATCATACAAATGACTTTACTGATGGAAACTCATCATTTGAGAGATCATGTAATAAGTATTGAGACTTGAGTTTTTCTTTCATGATAATATGAACTCAAAACCCTTGTTTCTTTCCATTCAATGGAACCGTTGAAGCATACAGAATATGAAATATAATTAGATAATAGATAAGACGTGGAAGAGACAAAATATAACAAAGTCAATCGAATAACATGAATTTTCTTTTAAAGTAGTATTTATTTATATTTTGAATTTAAAATAAAAATTTTATACTAATATAATATAATATAAACAGTTTTAAATATATTTTATGGAATTACCAAATTATAATTTCAAATATTTAGTAAAACTAGTATATTTATATATTGTTACCTATTAGAATAAAAAAAAGATAAACGATAGAAATTTCTATTTCATAAATCTTAATTTTTACGTCTCAACATTCAAACTAAAAAAATTTTACTCTTAAACTATAACCATTGAAAAGTTTTGTTATAAGTTTAAATGTGATTAATAATAAATTTAGTTTAATTCACATTTTACAAAGAAAAATATTAGTATAAACAAACATTAACTACTAACTTAGATGTTGATTTCAAAACAAAAAATCTTAACAATTAGAAGTTACACAAGCCTAATAAAGAATAACACAAAATCTTAATATAGTATTATGATACGTTAAAGGTTCAATTTTAGTTCATAGGAAAATAACATCTCTTACAAACACATATTGTGTGTATATATATATCAATCTTTTAGTAAAAAAAAATATAACACGTTTTAAGAAACTATTAGAAAGCAAAAGTGAAAGATGGCATGCCAAGATCTTGTTGTTGTTGCAGTGTTTTTTATGGTTGTTGTTAGGTCATTCGCTATAGAATCCTCACCATCACCAATATCTTCCAAGGATTCTTCACCTTCAAAGTCTCCATCTGCTACTTCTCCAGCTTTCTCCCCCAAATCCCCCTTCATTAAGTCATCATCACAATCCTCCAATAGCCCCTCTTTGTCACCATCAAAATCTGATGAAGGAGGACCCAAGTCATCTCATTCAGGAGCCCCAATGAGCTCTTCAAACTCCTCTTCTCCTAGCCCTAGTAAAAGTGAAAATCTTGAGGACAATAAAGGATACTCTTCTGAGGTTGAGTCTCCCGAGGAACTCTCAACCCCTCCTTCACCTACTTCCAATGAGGAAGTTTCTGACTCCTCTTCTTCTAGCCCTAAAAGCACTGGTGATGTTGCTACTAGTGATAGCCCTAAACCTAGTAATGATAGTCTTGCACCAGCACTAACACCCTCTAATGCCATTGAAATGAAGGCCTCGACTTGCATTGTCAGTGTTGTAACTATTGTCGGGTTCTTCCTCTTTTAAGCTTAACATGTATAAGTTAATGGAAGGCCTTGAGATGTGCTTTCTGGTTACCTTTAATTTTTGTTTTAAAAAGTCATATTTAATTGCAAATTAAAATTGTACTCTTGAGGCCCGAAATAATGTTATAATATACTTTTTGTTTTAAATTAAAGTAATAATAGTGAATAAAAACCCTTTAACTTTTGGCTTTAGATAAGTGGTAATCACTAATTAAGCTTGTTTACGAATTTTCATACTTAAGCTTGAACTTGTGTTCAAAAAAGAATGTGCCTATTCAAGCTCAAGCTTAGCCTAGTAATTAAGTTTAGGATTAATAATATATATTAAAGACAATAACATAATTTAATAATATAAAATAATTTAAAATGTATATTAAAAATGAAAGGTTGGATAAGGCTCACGAGTTGTTCGAGCAAGCGTTTCTAGGCTTGAATTTTTCACGATTAATAGTTAAAGCTCGGCTCGATAATTACCGAATCAAGTTTGAATTTTTTTAGTCAAATTCTTGGTAATGAATGCTCTGTTTGAAGATGTTTGGTTAACCATCCTAAGCTTGAAATGTTACTTTGATATGCAATATATAGAAAATAGACAGAATGGTAAGTTGAATTAGATGGTGGATTAAATATGATATAGATTTTGCTATATACATGTAAAGTTATTGATTAGATATGTTCTTCGTATCCTAATACCTCATTCTACATTTTGAATTCATGTTTTCACATAGGTGACTATGAATCAAAAAGGTGTAACATGGATGGCTATTTTCGAAACTTGAAATCAGTATGATGTGGCTACAATTTAAACAAAAAATAGATCCCACGTTCAGACAAGCATTCTTTCTCATCGAAACATCGTTCTATATGACTCATGTCGCGACGTCGAGTGGCTAGAAGTAACGACATGACAAACCTTTTGGTGAATTCACGATGTGGAGGAAGTGACGTCTCGACGTCAGCCCTGAGATTTTGAAACTTTACAATTTGATCCTATTTCATGCTCGTGTCATCAAAATAGATTTCGTAGACTCGATTAAGACTCCCAATTGATTATGTATCATAATGAAAATGTGTTTAACTTATAATTATATATTTGAATGCTCAAGTTACTGTATAATTGACTGTAGTTATTTTGACAATAAATGTGACATCCTTTAACTCAACCCTGATGATCGGGTCGAGTGAGGGGTGTTACTCACTAGTTATTTGAGCAAAAGAAAAGGGGAGGATGAGAAGAATTTAAAAAAGAGCTTTTAAGGCTTTAGAATAAATGAAACAAAAGCTTATTTTTCCCCCAAATATAAAAAGGAAAATAGGTTTAACCAAGTTGGCAACTTTAATATAGAAACTAAAGCCCATTTTCCCCCCAAATATTAGGCGTTCTTTTAGTTCTATAGATATTTACGAAAAAAACCATTAACATGTCAACAAGTGAACTATTCACTTATTATCAATCATACAAGAAGGCAAGTTATGGACAAGTTCAATCATACAAATGACTTTACTGATGGAAACTCATCATTTGAGAGATCATGTAATAAGTATTGAGACTTGAGTTTTTCTTTCATGATAATATGAACTCAAAACCCTTGTTTCTTTCCATTCAATGGAACCGTTGAAGCATACAGAATATGAAATATAATTAGATAATAGATAAGACGTGGAAGAGACAAAATATAACAAAGTCAATCGAATAACATGAATTTTCTTTTAAAGTAGTATTTATTTATATTTTGAATTTAAAATAAAAATTTTATACTAATATAATATAATATAAACAGTTTTAAATATATTTTATGGAATTACCAAATTATAATTTCAAATATTTAGTAAAACTAGTATATTTATATATTGTTACCTATTAGAATAAAAAAAAGATAAACGATAGAAATTTCTATTTCATAAATCTTAATTTTTACGTCTCAACATTCAAACTAAAAAAATTTTACTCTTAAACTATAACCATTGAAAAGTTTTGTTATAAGTTTAAATGTGATTAATAATAAATTTAGTTTAATTCACATTTTACAAAGAAAAATATTAGTATAAACAAACATTAACTACTAACTTAGATGTTGATTTCAAAACAAAAAATCTTAACAATTAGAAGTTACACAAGCCTAATAAAGAATAACACAAAATCTTAATATAGTATTATGATACGTTAAAGGTTCAATTTTAGTTCATAGGAAAATAACATCTCTTACAAACACATATTGTGTGTATATATATATCAATCTTTTAGTAAAAAAAAATATAACACGTTTTAAGAAACTATTAGAAAGCAAAAGTGAAAGATGGCATGCCAAGATCTTGTTGTTGTTGCAGTGTTTTTTATGGTTGTTGTTAGGTCATTCGCTATAGAATCCTCACCATCACCAATATCTTCCAAGGATTCTTCACCTTCAAAGTCTCCATCTGCTACTTCTCCAGCTTTCTCCCCCAAATCCCCCTTCATTAAGTCATCATCACAATCCTCCAATAGCCCCTCTTTGTCACCATCAAAATCCGATGAAGGAGGACCCAAGTCATCTCATTCAGGAGCCCCAATGAGCTCTTCAAACTCCTCTTCTCCTAGCCCTAGTAAAAGTGAAAATCTTGAGGACAATAAAGGATACTCTTCTGAGGTTGAGTCTCCCGAGGAACTCTCAACCCCTCCTTCACCTACTTCCAATGAGGAAGTTTCTGACTCCTCTTCTTCTAGCCCTAAAAGCACTGGTGATGTTGCTACTAGTGATAGCCCTAAACCTAGTAATGATAGTCTTGCACCAGCACTAACACCCTCTAATGCCATTGAAATGAAGGCCTCGACTTGCATTGTCAGTGTTGTAACTATTGTCGGGTTCTTCCTCTTTTAAGCTTAACATGTATAAGTTAATGGAAGGCCTTGAGATGTGCTTTCTGGTTACCTTTAATTTTTGTTTTAAAAAGTCATATTTAATTGCAAATTAAAATTGTACTCTTGAGGCCCGAAATAATGTTATAATATACTTTTTGTTTTAAATTAAAGTAATAATAGTGAATAAAAACCCTTTAACTTTTGGCTTTAGATAAGTGGTAATCACTAATTAAGCTTGTTTACGAATTTTCATACTTAAGCTTGAACTTGTGTTCAAAAAAGAATGTGCCTATTCAAGCTCAAGCTTAGCCTAGTAATTAAGTTTAGGATTAATAATATATATTAAAGACAATAACATAATTTAATAATATAAAATAATTTAAAATGTATATTAAAAATGAAAGGTTGGATAAGGCTCACGAGTTGTTCGAGCAAGCGTTTCTAGGCTTGAATTTTTCACGATTAATAGTTAAAGCTCGGCTCGATAATTACCGAATCAAGTTTGAATTTTTTTAGTCAAATTCTTGGTAATGAATGCTCTGTTTGAAGATGTTTGGTTAACCATCCTAAGCTTGAAATGTTACTTTGATATGCAATATATAGAAAATAGACAGAATGGTAAGTTGAATTAGATGGTGGATTAAATATGATATAGATTTTGCTATATACATGTAAAGTTATTGATTAGATATGTTCTTCGTATCCTAATACCTCATTCTACATTTTGAATTCATGTTTTCACATAGGTGACTATGAATCAAAAAGGTGTAACATGGATGGCTATTTTCGAAACTTGAAATCAGTATGATGTGGCTACAATTTAAACAAAAAATAGATCCCACGTTCAGACAAGCATTCTTTCTCATCGAAACATCGTTCTATATGACTCATGTCGCGACGTCGAGTGGCTAGAAGTAACGACATGACAAACCTTTTGGTGAATTCACGATGTGGAGGAAGTGACGTCTCGACGTCAGCCTTGAGATTTTGAAACTTTACAATTTGATCCTATTTCATGCTCGTGTCATCAAAATAGATTTCGTAGACTCGATTAAGACTCCCAATTGATTATGTATCATAATGAAAATGTGTTTAACTTATAATTATATATTTGAATGCTCAAGTTACTGTATAATTGACTGTAGTTATTTTGACAATAAATGTGACATCCTTTAACTCAACCCTGATGATCGGGTCGAGTGAGGGGTGTTACTCACTAGTTATTTGAGCAAAAGAAAAGGGGAGGATGAGAAGAATTTAAAAAAGAGCTTTAAAGGCTTTAGAATAAATGAAACAAAAGCCTATTTTTCCCCCAAATATAAAAAGGAAAATAGTTTTAACCAAGTTGGCAACTTTAATATAGAAACTAAAGCCCATTTCCCCCCCAAATATTAGGCGTTCTTTTAGTTCTATAGATATTTACGAAAAAAACCATTAACATGTCAACAAGTGAACTATTCACTTATTATCAATCATACAAGAAGGCAAGTTATGGACAAGTTCAATCATACAAATGACTTTACTGATGGAAACTCATCATTTGAGAGATCATGTAATAAGTATTGAGACTTGAGTTTTTCTTTCATGATAATATGAACTCAAAACCCTTGTTTCTTTCCATTCAATGGAACCGTTGAAGCATACAGAATATGAAATATAATTAGATAATAGATAAGACGTGGAAGAGACAAAATATAACAAAGTCAATCGAATAACATGAATTTTCTTTTAAAGTAGTATTTATTTATATTTTGAATTTAAAATAAAAATTTTATACTAATATAATATAATATAAACAGTTTTAAATATATTTTATGGAATTACCAAATTATAATTTCAAATATTTAGTAAAACTAGTATATTTATATATTGTTACCTATTAGAATAAAAAAAAGATAAACGATAGAAATTTCTATTTCATAAATCTTAATTTTTACGTCTCAACATTCAAACTAAAAAAATTTTACTCTTAAACTATAACCATTGAAAAGTTTTGTTATAAGTTTAAATGTGATTAATAATAAATTTAGTTTAATTCACATTTTACAAAGAAAAATATTAGTATAAACAAACATTAACTACTAACTTAGATGTTGATTTCAAAACAAAAAATCTTAACAATTAGAAGTTACACAAGCCTAATAAAGAATAACACAAAATCTTAATATAGTATTATGATACGTTAAAGGTTCAATTTTAGTTCATAGGAAAATAACATCTCTTACAAACACATATTGTGTGTATATATATATCAATCTTTTAGTAAAAAAAAATATAACACGTTTTAAGAAACTATTAGAAAGCAAAAGTGAAAGATGGCATGCCAAGATCTTGTTGTTGTTGCAGTGTTTTTTATGGTTGTTGTTAGGTCATTCGCTATAGAATCCTCACCATCACCAATCTCTTCCAAGGATTCTTCACCTTCAAAGTCTCCATCTGCTACTTCTCCAGCTTTCTCCCCCAAATCCCCCTTCATTAAGTCATCATCACAATCCTCCAATAGCCCCTCTTTGTCACCATCAAAATCCGATGAAGGAGGACCCAAGTCATCTCATTCAGGAGCCCCAATGAGCTCTTCAAACTCCTCTTCTCCTAGCCCTAGTAAAAGTGAAAATCTTGAGGACAATAAAGGATACTCTTCTGAGGTTGAGTCTCCCGAGGAACTCTCAACCCCTCCTTCACCTACTTCCAATGAGGAAGTTTCTGACTCCCCTTCTTCTAGCCCTAAAAGCACTGGTGATGTTGCTACTAGTGATAGCCCTAAACCTAGTAATGATAGTCTTGCACCAGCACTAACACCCACTAATGCCATTGAAATGAAGGCCTCGACTTGCATTGTCAGTGTTGTAACTATTGTCGGGTTCTTCCTCTTTTAAGCTTAACATGTATAAGTTAATGGAAGGCCTTGAGATGTGCTTTCTGGTTACCTTTAATTTTTGTTTTAAAAAGTCATATTTAATTGCAAATTAAAATTGTACTCTTGAGGCCCGAAATAATGTTATAGTATACTTTTTGTTTTAAATTAAAGTAATAATAGTGAATAAAAACCCTTTAACTTTTGGCTTTAGATAAGTGGTAATCACTAATTAAGCTTGTTTATGAATTTTCATACTTAAGCTCTGAACTTGAGCTCATTAAAGCATGTGCCTATTCAAGCTCAAGCTTAGCCTAGTAATTAAGTTTAGGGTTAATAATATATATTGAAGACGATAAC